>VIAB01002879.1:42490-75015 GCA_009801035.1 Oophaga pumilio | reverse complement strand
GCATAATGCGCTGCTCTATCTTTCTCTCCTTCTCCATAACTATATAGAATATATTGCCAATAATAACATCCATCTTCGCCAGTCACTTGCTCTTCTCTCCAACCTGCACTTGCTCCTCTACAACCTGTCAAAGATGGGCTGTATAAACAGTATATATATAGGATTTACAGTAGCCAATCACGTTTTTAGGGGGCGTTTTTTAAAAAACGAATCCGGCGAAAAATGGATAAAAAACTGGATGCAACGGATGGGACGGACCCGGTTTTTGGTCGGATGGCCGAGACGGATCCGGCGAAAAACCGGATCCGTCTCATCCGGTTTTACATACTAGTTGCCGGATCCGGCGCGACGCCGGAGGGCGCGGTCAGGCGCAAAACGGATGTGTGAAAGAGGCCTAAGGGAGTAGATCAGGTTGACGATACAGACAGGCAACAGGAATATACTAGATGTTTCAACCCATCCCGTGTCTTAATCGTTAAGTTACTTTGGACTGAAGGCAGTGAGATATCTCTTATATTTACATAGAAGGGAAGAATCCCCTTGTGGAATCCACACTGCAGGTGCTGAGTTGCCTATTCTTCACTCAGGTCTAGACTTCATGCGAATTGATTCACAAAATCCAGCCCAAATGTCAGTAATTTGTGACCACTGAATAGGAGCCCTGAGAGCTGCCTCTTACCTGAAGGCATCCCTGGATCCTCTACCATCTAGTCAACCCTAGGCAACTTCATCATTACGGCATAACATTATTGCCTAACTATAAGAAGAGCTGAGGATGCCGGCAGGTAAGAGGCAATTCTCAGGGCTTCCCATCCGGAGGTCACGTATTACTAACGTGACCACCTCCTGTGAACCAATTTGCACCATCTATACTTAGACCTTGTTTTCTGCATCTATCCTCATTATGTCTTTCCATCATTACTTATTATTTCCTGATAGCGTTACGTGTGCGTACATATACATTTTGAGATTGTGGCACACTCATCATCTTGTGCATTTGCTCAAAATTTTTGCTGTGGATTTTACTCTTTGCAATGTGGAAAATCCACAGCAAAATCCAACATAATTGGAAGTCCTGTACATAAATGATATAGGTCCAGGGTAAAGTAGGGGATAATCTAGTGTCTTTCCATTGCCACATTAATTGTTGTAAAGTAACTACAGGTCACTATGCACAGATTAGATACAAAATAGTCTAAATCGCCCCAGTTTTCACCTGACCATCTGATTATATGGCTTTTAGTGGTCATGCTTACTTACAAAAATGTCCAACTGGGGAGAGATCATCTACGGAAATGTTGATGCCCTGAATTAAATTTTTCTACCAAAGAAGAGACTGACTGCAGATTATTCAGCGTAAAAGTAGGTATTTGTTTTTCAATTTTGTAATACATCTTCGGATGCATGTTACTAGTAATATTACTGGTAGTTGTATCTTGTATTCCATCAGTGTTTGGGCACGAATGTCTGTAGCCATAACAGAGAGATGGAATGTTTTTTCCATAAAAATGTATATTCATCTCTGGGAAATTATGCATGTTATTTTAAAACACAAAATAAGCCAACACACAAGTATATATTATGGTAATCCAAACATATCTGCAGGTTGCCAAAGGCATTTTACACTTTCTGGGTATTTTTGGAAACTCCTAGGGCCCAGCACTCTGCGGGGCATGTGAATAGGGTGTTTTTGCCAAAAGTAAAAACCCTTCCCAACTGGTAAGACATTTTCTCAGTTCATCATGGATTAAACTGTTTTCTTAAAGGGGAGAATGTGGCTTCCAATATTTGATTTTTTTTAAAGAATTTTAGGTGGCCAACCCAATCTCTAGGCGAGATTCATATTTTAAAATATTTAATAAAGAAATATATGCCTGGGCTAGATATTTTCCGTAGTTTGTGCATGGTAATTTCATATGTTTATTGAATCCAGAAATAAAAAATGTAACTGTGATATTTCCAGTATGAAATGGTAGAGAATTTATAGAATAAATATTACACCAGCCTAGGGAAAGGTATTTCCTGTAGAGATATAAGAAGCAAGCATATGTTGTATGTAGTATATTACTAGATGTCTTAATGTGAACGTCCCATGTGGTCATATAAAGGGGTTGTCCAAGGCTAAGATGTGACCTATCCACAGAACAGCCAACCATAATCAGGAATCCAGGCAGAATAGCTTTTGGCTTAGTAGTACAGATACAGCTGACTACTGAAGAAAGAACAATACTCCAACAGTTCTGGTTTTGCCTCAAGTGTTTTTTCCCCAGATCCAAATAAAACAAGCCACGTGATTATATTAGTTTTAGTCAACTTTTCAGGTCAAAACTCTTCATCAGGCATATGTATCAGAGGAGGATGCATCGAAGAGAGGTATCACATTACTGCATCATATTACTCATGTCCATGGGATGCCATTCCTGTCACTTAACGCTCTCTCCGATACATATTCTTCATAAAGGGTTACTTTTGACCCAAAATATTACTTGAAATAATACAATAACATTATGTGTTTTACTTGGATCAGGGAAAATAAGAAAAAACACAAGAAGAAAAATACGAAAAATCAGAATTATTGGAAATTCTGTCTAAATGCCCAGTAGAAATCATTAATATCAGATTGGTGGGGGTCTGAAACCCAGCACCCCCAACAATTAGCTGATACCTGGAAGTACCACAGTACCAGACACTGTGGTGTGGCCATTATCAGGTACTGCAGCTCAGCTCCAATTCAGGAAACCTATGCACAGTAAATTTTAGTAATTTGTAAGAATTGTGTAATGTTCGGGGAGCTTGGCAAATCAGATTCTCGCTAAGAAGCAAATAAATGTCTAGGTTTTTTTTAGACTGTGAATAAGTCACATTTATGCCCATTACACTGTCAGAAGCCTTATGTCAGAACAATTTTTTTGCAATAAAACCACAAATGAGTATTAAATTTTACTAGTTCCAGTAGCAACATCATTGGACCCCCTGTACAGTCTACAGTAATAAGGCAAAATTCCCAATAGATACTTCCATCAATTTACTAATGGATTAGGAGAAGTGCACTTACTTGGTGGAAGCCAAGGTAGTCTAGTATAGTTGACGAAGCGTAGAATATCATCCCTTCTGTACTCACAACAAGAGCAAATCCATTCAGTGACTAAGGAAGAAACGAGAGGCACACAGGTTAATTAATAGTGAGTAGTATTATGTCCTGACATCTATATGACAACATTCAAGTTGCTAATTATTACAGGCAATGTGGAAATGTATGGCTTCTGGAGGATCAAGAAGAGGCAGTCTCTTGAACTGACAGAATACGGCTTTAATAAGTCACATCTGGAAGACATTCAATAACAAGGGAGTCAGCATAGAAATCGTCCACTACCAATTAATGGAAGCTTTCCATTGAGCAGGAATTGTCATACTTGGAAACAAAATAAACCTACTAAAGTCTCATATACCGAAAAAAAAACTGCTATTGGTTCATAAATTGCAAATCACAATTATTATTTCCTCATGTTTTGACATTGATTACAATTGTTATCAAATTTTGATCTTTTTGTTTTGTATTTTGTTGCCTTCTGTTTAGTTAAATGGTCACTCATTTTGAAGTTGTAGGCATACTAATTTCCTCACACAATACTTATGGCATTCTACTAATTCTACATTCATAAACTAATATTTAGAAGTCAAGGGTACAACCTAAACCTTTAGTAGCCACATCAACTTCATATATGACCAATGGGGCTAATATATTTTTTGTGCGTGAGAGATGAGATTAAAGCAGTGGTCCAATACCTAAAATGTCCTTTATAAATATCTATTTTTACTCCTTCACTCTTTTGTCATTTGCTTTATTATAAAATACACTACCCTTTTATTATAAAATACCCTGCACTTCTTTCTATTCTGCTAATCCCTAAATGTGTTTTTTTTCTTCACATCCTGTGGCGTTTCATTTGAGAGGATTCTCAAACAGGACATCACAGGAGGCTGGGGCTGCACTCACTTCCCTATAGCATCTATCTCCCCTCCTGGAATAGAACGTCATCGCTGGGCAGTACTGTGGTTACTTATCACTGTTTCTTCATCTTTGCCCTATGAAAAAGTTTTGAATCCATAGCACAGATAAAGGATGTGGGAAAAGTGATGGAAGAGTTGGCACTCTGTTTCCTCTGATACTGCAGTGGAGACAGAAGCAGGGTGCCTCAATCACTTCTCCCTCAGCTTATGTCAGTGCCACGGATTCAGGACATCTTCACAGGGCAGCGGTGAAAAAAAGATGTGACGCAGAGCCACTCCCTGATGATGTCCCGTTCCAGGAGTGGTTAAAGATGCTACGAGGAAAAAAGTGCAGCCCTAGCTTCCTATCATGTCCTGATTGAAAATCCACTGAAACTAAACATTAAAGAAAGTGAAGTAAAAAAACATCAGCTATAGAGATTAGCAGGATAGGGAGAAGTGTAGAGAATTTTATAATAAAGCAAATTACAAAAGTAGTTAGAGCATGAAAATAGATATTTTAAAAGAACATTTTAAGTATCAGTCTATCAGACCACATCTTTAACACCTGATAAAGAAGTCTTTAGGGACTTTGAAACAGATCGCAATGTCATCTTAGGCAGCCCTTTTTTCTGATTTTTTTTTAAATTAAAAATAAATTATATTTTTTTCCTTCCATAAGGATTTTATGCAGAAATGGATGTTTTACTGTTTTGGAGATTTACTATATATGGTACTAGCAAATATAGGGTCTAGACCCATACATTATGTAATGAAAATGTAAGTTTCCATTTGAGGTGAGACATGCCAAAATAGGGCTGTTAATAGTAGTTAAATACATGGGTTTTACAACCAGCCACAATGGGACAGTGTTTTAGAATTGGCTAATATAATCATAATAATGCCGTAGCAATAGAAACATCAAAAATTGTCTACTTGGAGCATTGCTATTCATTAGATAAAAATGACAAAGCAATTGTACAACACATCAGATATTAAAATACTGAATGCCTTGGTACTCGTATGTTGTTATTTCTTTTTTCCAATGGTATAAATCAGTTCACTTTGGTCTGTAGTTTAATTTCACTTCTCCATCTAACATCTTCTGCTTTTCATTCACAATTATATCCAACTCTTGACAGTATGAGATGATTCACACGATAATCATACAATGCTCATATTCTCATTTCTCTCTTTATGAAAAACAAATGCATTTTAGAATATTCCTCATTTTTTTGTGGAACACCAAGCTGATTTTCCATAGCTGAAATACTGGAGATAACAGTTATGTGGTCAGCAACAGAATTGAGTCACATGCGGTTTAAGAGGCAGCGACGTGCAGAGAATCTGAACTATTGTAACAGTCTGAAAAGAAATTTGTATGACACATGAATACAAAGAAAATATCATGAAGCTGACTCCTGCAATGACCAAGCAGAAGAAAAATGACCCATCATAGACTGTCGCTACGAGGAGGTAGACTTTAGCATCAGACTAAGAAAATGTTTGGCAACAGAAAATGAAGCAGTTTAGATTATGATCTATGAGATTAGGTTGTCCTTTTGCACGAAGAACTACCATATCCTTCACTAAGTCTGAGAATAAAGAGGTCCACACATTTTATACTTCCAACTCCGCCAAAAACACAAATATGCGTTCAAGTGTTTTCAATGGGGAGAAGGAAATGTTGGTGGCTTATTTTTGAGGGTAATTTATTTTCTCTAAGACTTGAGCATTTATATTTACACTGCCCAATTCTTCACTTATTCTCTGTCAGGGGAGAGTCCAGAGGCCTCAATGCTCATCAGGTGGTCGACTCGTCCTACTGAGCTTGATGGATTTGGCCAAGTTTAATTTTTAGGTTGAAATTCACTTCTCTTGCTTATGTCCAGGTTTATATTCGGAGCAGAAGGTATCCTATATGACTATGAGTCTGAAGATGGACAAGGTGACGGCTCTCTAATCTATGAGACTTTTGGGTAGGTTACGGTGGTATGAAGAAAGCATGCATACAGCATGTAGGTGCCTTTATTCGACACATGACCTATGGGAAAGTGGCATGTGTGTATCAAGTGGCCAGTTTGTATATGGCAAATGTGTGGCCTACATCCTCTATGTCAGGGTTGTATCATGTGTCCTATGTGTTTTTTTCCAACAAGTGTCCAGTGTATGAGTGGCACATGTACAGTATGTGTCTAGCGTATGAGTGGGACAAATGTGGCACGTGTCCTCATAGGGACACATATTCTAAGTGTAAGAGGCGTGTGTACCCTTTTTATTAACATATTATATTAAACTACATCGTTTTATTTGTATTCATTTATTAATCTTTTTTGTTTGCAATAAATGGGTTCTCACACTACTCACACGAAGCAGTAAGATATGTAATAGAGATTATTTAGTATCTCTGCTATTATTGCTAAAAATGATAGAAACAAATATCATTTATCATTTCTAAAAAGATCTCATCACGAAAATGTGATAAGAATGGAGAAACATGCACAATTCATTAACTCATTACGTTTGCCAATCTTTCTACTTTTCTTTCGTATGGCAGTATTCCATTGATGAATAATTGACTTCAAATATTAAAAAAGAGATTTATTTCCAGATTCACTTTGACTATTATTTATGATATTGTATATGGCTGTAGATTTTAGTTTTAATCCTGTAAATTAGAAGAGTGGAATCCAAACCATATCTTGTGCCACTTTCCTAGACAAAGCAGAATTATGAGCTCATACAATGGATGGTGGATGTCAGTGGAATGTAAATAATGTCTCCATTAGGGATGGCACAGGATCTAATGAGCAGAGAAAGTAAATATGAAAGGGATTATAATCACTGCCCTAATGAAGACTGAAAACATTAATGCCAGGCTGAGATCTAACGTACAACTGAAATGGCGGCATAAAGGAATGTTGCAGTATCATAAGAATGACTGGAGATTAAATTACTTTTCTAAAAGCTTTTTATTATCCATACATTTTTACAATTAATGCATAGTAACTGAAATACGTGGTAGCTGCACTCAATGAGAGCCTTGAGTTTATCTTTCTAATAATATTTTATTTTTAGGTATACATCCAGGACCGGCTCCAGGTTTCCCCGGGCAAAAGAGTCTCAGTGGGCCCCTTTAACACATACCACGATTTATGATGCACAGATACGGCAGAGGAAGATAGGTGTAGTACAGTGCCAAATACTTCACTTCTTACATTACATGAGTGATATCTATTGTAAATGCTGCAATAGCTCAGAAACTGGACAGTATAGTACGCCATACAGTATTTTTGGCACTTCATTGTGCTCCATACAGAAAAATGAGTCCCATATATTGCTCCATACACTATTATGGGCACCACATTTTGCTCCATACAGTATAATGAGCCCCATATATTGTTCCATACAGTATTGTGGGCACCACATAGTGCTCCATACAGAATAATGAGCCCCACATATTGCTCCATATAGAATAATGGACCCCATATAATGCTCCATACAGTATAATGAGCCCATATAATGGTCCATACAGTATAATGAGCCCCATATATTGCTCCATACAGTATTATGGGCACCATATATTGCTCCATATAGAAAAATGGGCCCTATATAATGTTCCATACAGAATAATGAGCCCCATATAATGCTCCATACAGAATAATGGACCCTATATAATGCTCCATACAGTATAATGAGCCACATATAATGCTTCATACAGAATAATGAGTCCCATATAATGCTCCATACCGTATATAATAGGCCCCATATATTGCTCAAAACAGTATAATGAGCCCCATATATTGCTCCATAGTGTATAATGGGCCCCATATAATGCTCCATAAGGAATAATGAGCCCAATATATTGCTCCATACATAATGGGTCCCATACAATGTTCCATACAGTATATGAAAAGTTCCATATAATGCTTTAGTATATGATGGGCCCCTATATTGCTCCATGTATAGTGGGCCCCATATAATAGTCCATACAATATAGGATGGTACCTGTAGAGTACAATGAGCCCCATATATTGATCCATACAGTATAATGAATCCCAAATAATGCTCCATATAGTATATGATGGTCCCCATATATTGCTCCATACAGAATGGGCTCCATATAATGCTCTATACACAATAGTCCCCATATAATGCTCCATATATAATGGGCTTCATATAACCCCTTTCTGACATTGGACATACTATCCCGTCCATGTGCCCTGGGCCTTAATGCCCATGGACGGGATAGTACGTCATAGGCGATCAGCCACGCTCACTGGGGGAGCGCGGCTGATCGCCGCCGGATGTCAGCTGATTCTCACAGCTGACACCCGGCACTAAGTGCTAGGAGCGGTCACGGACCGCTTCCGGCACTTTAACCCCCGGAACACTGCGATCAAACGCGACATGGTGTCCGATCTCAATTGCAGCCAATTTTGCATTGAAAAGTCAAACGGCGCTCCTTTCCTTCTGAACTCTGCCATGCGCCCAAACAGTGGTTCACCCCCACATATGGGATATCAACGTACTCAGGACAAATTGTACAACAACTTTTGGGGTCCAATTTCTCCTGTTACTCTTGGTAAAATAAAACAAATTGGATCTGAGGTAAATTTTTTTGTGAAAAAAGTCCTGTGAAGCACCTGAAGGGTTAATAAACTTCTGGAATGTGGTTTTAAGCACCTTGAGGGGTGCAAATTTTAGAATAGTGTCACTTTTGGGTATTTTCTATCATATAGACCCCTCAAAGTGACTTCAAATGTGATGTGGTCCCTAAAAAAAAAATGGTTTTGTAAAAATGAGAAATCGCTGGTCAAATTTTAACCCTTATAACTTCCTAACAAAAAAAATTTGGTTCCAAAATTGTGCTGATGTAAAGTAGACATGTGGGAAATGTTACTTATTAAGTATTTTGTGTGACATATCTCTGTGATTTAAGGGCATGAAAATTCAAAGTTGGAAAATTGCGAAATTTTCAAAATTTTCTCCAAATTTCCATTTTTTTCACAAATAATCGCAAGTCATTTCAAATAAATTTTACCACTATCATGAAGTACCATATGTCATTAGAAAACAATGTCAGAATCAGCAGGATCCATGGTAGCGTTCCAGAGTTTTAACCTCATAAAGGGACAGTGGTAAGAACTGTAAAACCACCACCCTTGGAAACCACCTTTGGGGGTTAAGGGGTTAAACATATAATGCTCCATATATGATGCACCCCATATGATGCTCCATATGTAATGGGCCCCATATGATGCTCCATATGTAATGGGCCCCATATATGATGCTCCAGTGTATAATGGGCCCATATAAAGCTCCATATACAATGTGCCTCATATATGAAGCTCCATTGTATGATGGGCCCCATATAATGCTCAGTATATAATGGGCCCCATATATGATGCTTCAGTGTATGATGGGCCCATATATGGTGCTCCAGTGTATGATGGACCCATATATGATGCTCTAGTGTATGATGGACTCATATATGATGCTCCAGTGTATGATGGACCCATATATGATTCTCCAGTGTATGAGGGACCCATATATGATTCTCCATATATGATGTACCCATATATGATGCTCCATATATGATGGACCCATATATGATGCTCCAGTGTATGATGGACCCATATATGATGCTCCAGTGTATGATGATCCCCATATATAATGCTCCATATATGATGGACCCATATATGATGCTCCAGTGTATGATGGTCCCTGTATATAATGCCCCAAACATCAGGCCTCTTTGTCTATTGTGATATTACATTTTTCAAGATTATTACTGGTTTGTCTAGTTTTATGTATTTTGTGTCTTTTTTTGTTTGCGCCTATTTCATTATTCTACTTGTGCCTTTTTTAAGTCTATTATATTATTATTATTAATATTTATTTTTATAGCGCCATTGATTCCATGGTGATGTACATGAGATGTTTTCACCTGATTCATCAATTAAGACTTTTTTTTAAAAAAAGTCACAAAATTTGGCACAACGGTAAGGGGATGAATAGAAAGATGGATTTGAACGGGGTTGCCTCCTCTGCTCCGTGTCTGGAACCACTGGTGTAGCTTTCAGTATTTTCAGGGGAACGCCTACCGTTCCTGTACCAACCTTCTCATGTGACAGAACTGTGCGGGGAGGTGTTAAAAGGCGCTGAGGGGAGTCCGGGCGGGAAAATGCAGTGCGCAGGAGAGTTAGTTGTCAGCTGCACCCCAGGCCCCGCATACGAGAGGCCCCCAACTCAGCACAGGAGCAGAGAGTCTCGGCACTGTGAGCGCCCCACGAACTGACATTGACCCGCCAGCCTCCGTGACTGGAGGAGACTCCCCCGACAGGTTAGCAGTAAACCCTGACGTTCTCAGGCTTGGTGAACTGTTCTGGAGGCCTGAGCTCCTGAGAAGAGTGATTGGACTGACCGAGGAACGCAGCATTGCCCCTGCATTGACTCGGGCTGTGCGGAGCTTTGTGACAAAGACTGGTGGGAGCAGGACCTCGCCCCACCCTACATCTTCCGTTGTTTGCCTTGGAGACTGTAGTCCTTCCGTGGACTGGGATCTGGAAGTGACTGTATGTGCCGCTGTTGACGGTGCCAACGTTGGAGGAATGAACCCTTCAATCAAGCCTTCTTCAGACTGATAAGTGTTTTTTCTGCCTTTCGTTTTTCTTGAAAGACTGTTTCGCCTTTGTTTGTTGTATTGTGCTCTCATTACTCCTCCTTGCGTGGAGTGTTCCGCTTTGTTTAATAAACCTTTAACTCTTGATCTGCCCCACATCCATGGCAACATCCCCAGTACCTGCAGTATCTTACACAACCTCACTACAATTCTCACATTGTGTATTTTTGAGTACTACCAATTTTGCCGCAAATGTTGCGACTTTTGGAGCCGAAAGATGCAAAAGCAAATCACAAAAGGAACAGGCCTTTTTTTTTACTTTGCACCAAATACATGAGTCGCGTGCTTCATTTTGATTACTTTGTGATTACTAATACCACTAGACAAAAAATGAATATGAGTTAAAAAAGATGCAAATTATGAATTAGGGCCAATATTTCATTTGTCTAACTAGTCATTTGTGTAGAAGCCAAAACAATTTTCTTGTCATCTACATCTAATTGGCAGGCAGCTTATAGCCAGGCAGTGTTTTCGCCACATATCGTAGTTTGCTAAAAGAGGAAAGGAACAGAGGAAAAAAATTTAAAAGATTTCAAAATTGATTTTTTTTTTTAGATTTGTTTTTGGAAAGATACATATTGAGGAAACACGTAATATAGCATATAAAAAGCTAATACATTGAATCACATACATAATATTTTGAGAATGGAAATATATTACTATGCCCCATAATGCTGAACTATATTTGAAATACTACAAAGATCAATGATGAAACATAAACATTCTATTAAAATACAAGATCGTGGACCAAAAGATTTCAAATTCTAATCTTTCCTGACTGTATCTTTGCTTCTAACCTTGCTTCCTATTGCGGGACAGTTTTACTATTGCCCTTCCTGTTATTCCGTACGCGGTCTTCAGTCCTTCTACATCTGTTCATTGTTTCCCGCTTACATCTGCAGCCCAACTCAAGATTTCTGAAATAAGAGCTGACACTGTGCGGTGGGTCTACGCAGAGTGCTTGGAAGCAGTAATTGGACCTGACGTTCCTTATATTCATTTATGGAGAACACCATTTCACATTGTGCCTCAATATAACAATTTGCTAAGGGAAAAATACCCTGCCAACATTTTTAATCACATAATCATTTTGATAAGGAGAACAGAAGTAAAGTGATTATGGCATCTTAAGAAATCGGACGAAATAAGAACAGGCGCTTATTTTTTACATCCGTTTCTCATGTGTCATATTAAACAATTCCTTTAACTTCTAAATTTGCAAATAGGAACAAACATTTGGCTTTTAAGTCTTAGATTACATTTGCATTTAATATGTATATCCAATTATGAATAGTCACGAAGACCTGCACCTGCTCTTACACTCAGTACAATTAGGTTTACAATCTAAGGCATGTACATGTGGGCCCCTCGGCACTTCAGTAATATTTCCTTGCTAACCTTGTGAACCGTGATAAACTTAACTATGTGTTTTACTGTTAACTCATCTTCCATGGAAACCTTTACAGTTACAAAAAATAAGATTTATCTTATTACCAAGTCTAGATTTGGGGGACAATGGTCATCCGTCCACAAAGTCTGGTTGATCGCACTTATTGATATTTCAATACAGTTGGTGACTTTAAAAAATCCTGTAGTTGAAATGGGTTTCAAGTTCAACTAAGTTTCAAAAAACTTTTTCCTGCATACTTAGTTGTTCGCTACTTTAGCACTGATAACCTATCCCTAGGATAGGTCATCATTGTCTCATCAGCAGGGATCCAACACCCGGCATCCCCGCCAATCAGCTGTCATTTAGCCCCAAATGGATACATTTAAATTACAAATTTTCCATAGGGGACAACCTCTTTCAAGTGCTCTGGACATGATCAGGGTATGTTCCAAACACCTGGCTCCCTGGTTCTATTTCCTGCCCAGTCCCATCTTTTTCTGCTTCACTGGCTCCACTCCACAGCTAGTGAACTGTCAGTAGCAGTCAGTAAAGCTGAGAAAGGGCAGGAAAAAAGCCAGGGAGGCACTTAAAGCACAATTACATTTAAAAATGATTTTTCAGGGACGGAGGAACAGATTGCATCATAAAAGCGTGGATGACATTATCTTTCAGAAAGCAAGATGGCCATATAAACAGTCTGGGGGTGAGTGGTTTGTTCCAAGAGATTCTCTTTAAAGGATGGATGTCTCAATAATAGAACCCCTTAATTTGCTCAATAGATACAAAATATTTTTTAAAAGCTTAAAGGGGTTTTCCAATTCATATAATGCCCTTTTTAAATATCTATACCTATATTTGTGATGTCTTGTTTGAGAGGAGTCTCAAATGGGTCGTTATCAGTAGAATGGCCCAGTAGTCATTTTCCCACGGATTCTAACAAGTCACAGAAATAGGAAGTGTTCAGGGGGCAGAGCTAGGGTTACTTAACACAGCTTCTTTCACCACTGCCCCTGATGATGTCCCAAATGACTGCAGCTTTTATCATCGCCATCATACTTCTTCTTCCCATGCCGCCTCACTTCTTCAGTCCCTCCACATCTTCAGTCCCCACTGCCACATTTCTTCTATCACTGGTGCCACCTTATTCACTGAAATGAGATGTCATCAGGGGGCGGTGACAGAAGAAGTGTGTGTAATTTCTTCTATCCTTGTCCTGAAACAGATTGTCATCAGGGGAAAGCGCTGTTGCTACTCATCCTGCTTTGATCACCAACCCATGTTGAGGTTTCATTTCAGGTTGATGATAGAAACTTTAGTGCGGGGCTACTGTCTCTCACCCTGCTGCTATCACCATCCCCTGATGATGATCAATTTCAGGTTAGTGATAGAAGCTGTGGTGCAGTGCTACTATCATTCACATTTCTTCTATGCCAGCCCCCTGATGACAATTTGTTTTAGAGCAGTAACGGAAGCTGTGATGTGGCTCTACTGTCATTCATGCTACATCCATAACAGCTCCCTGATGATGTCTTGTTTCAGTGAATGAAGTGGGGGCAGTGACAAAAGAAGTGTGGCAGTAGAGACTGAAAATGAGGGGCTGCACCAGGAGTGGGATTTTGGAGGAACCGATTGTTAAACTTGCAGCTGGTTACACGAACAGGCAGGAAACAGTGCCCAATCCGGTAAAGGGGCTGCCCCGCCAGTTTCAACTGAATGTGTGTCATCAGATGCACATTCAGTTGAAATATTACAGGGCAGGAGCCCTTCCTGCACCGCAATAGTTAAAATAGCCGCCGGCCAGGCGGCTGATATTGGCGCATACATTGCCAGCGTATGACGTCACTGCCATGCGCAGAAGTGTCTGCGCTACAAATAAAGCAGGAAGAGGATGCTGCTGGACAGGTAAGAAGAATTGTTTTTATTTTAATTAATTACTGAATCAAAGGGAGACATATGTGGCCTAAGATCTGGCATTATATGGGGCACAGGATTATTATTATTATTATTTATATAGCATCATTGATTGCATGGTGCTGTACATGAGAAGGGGTTACATACAAATTACAGATATCACTTAGATTAAACAAACTAACAATCACAGATTGATAGAGGGGAGCTGACCCTGCTCTTGCGGGCTTACATTCTACAGGATGGTGGGGAAGGAGACAGTAGGTTGGGGGGGTTGCAGCAGCTCTGGTGTTGGTGAGGTGGTAGCTCCGGTTGTGGTGAGGAGGCAGGAAAGTCATTGCAGGCTGTAAGCTTTCCTGATGAGGTGGGTTTTCAGGTTCCATCTGAAGGATCCGAATGTGGTTGATAGTCAGACTTGTTGGGGCAAAGAATTCCAGAGGATGAGGGATATACGGGAAGTCTTGGAGGTGGTTGGGTGAGGAGCGAATAAGTGTGGAGGAGAAAAGGAGGTCTTGAGAGGACCGGAGATTATGTGAGGGAAGATATCGGGAGATTACGTTACGATACGATACACTTTATTGATCCCGGGAGGAAATTACAGTATTACAGCAGCAATACAAACAGCAGTACATAAAATATTAGGACACAAATCTTGCACAGGTAAACCAACATTACATAATAAATAAAAGTGGGTAGTTCAGGTGTATATAAGTCACTGTTAATTGACATTAGTACACCAGCCATCAGTCATTATTTTCTACCACCCTTAGGAAATTATTATACATCCCCATAGCAGTAGGTACAAACGATTTCTGAATTTATCCTTCTTGCACCTTAGTAGGATTAGACGGCTGCTGAATGTGCTCTTCTGATTCAAGAACAGCTCGTATAGCGGGTGTGTGTTATTGTTCATTATTGCCCTACACTTCTTCTGAATTCTATCCTCCAATACCTCCTCAAAAGAGTCCAGATGGAGGCCAACAGCTGCACTTGCCTTCTTGATAAGTTTGTTGAGTTTATTAGCGTCAGCTACTCGCACACTACTGCCCCAGCAAATTATAGCAAAAAAGATGGCGCTTGCTACAACGGACTGGTAGAACATTTCCAGCATTTTGCTGCACACATTGACCGACCTGAGCTTCCGTAGAAAGTACAGTCTGCTCATTCCCTTCTTGTAAACCTTTTCTGTATGACACCTCCAATTGAGTTTACTATCAAGGTGAACCCCCAAATATTTGTAGCTCTCAACAATCTCAACCTCCTGGCCAGCAGTATTGATTGGTAAGTAATCCTCCTTTTTCCTTCTATAACTCACCACCATCTCCTTGGTTTTCTTAACATTTAGTTCAAGACAGTTAGTCTGACACCAATCCACAAAGTCAGAAACCACCCTTCTATATTCCTCCTCTCCCCGGCCCTCCACAATGCCCAGTACAATCACGGAGTCATCTGAGAATTTTTGGAGGTGACAAAAATCAGATTTATACTGAATGTCAGCTGTATACAATGTGAAGAGGAAGGGTGACAGCACTGTACCCTGAGGGGCTCCAACACTGCTCCGTACACTGCCAGATATCACCTCCCCCATCCTTACAAACTGAGGCCTGTCTGTCAGGTAGTCACTTATCCAGTTCACCATCCCCTCATCTACTGCCATATCAGTCAACTTATTACGTAGTAAGGGTGGCTGTAAGGTATTGAAAGCACTTGAGAAGTCAAAGAACATGGCACGCACTGCAGTGCCATCATTGTCCAAGAACGAATGCATTGTATGTAGCAGAGACACTACAGCATCATCCACCCCAATCTCTGCTGGTACGCAAACTGTAGGGGGTCAGTAAAAAAACTCACCCTCGGACACAAGTAGGCAAGCATTATTCTCTCCAAGGACTTTATAGCATGTGATGTTAAGGCCACTGGACGATAGTCGTGTAGTGAAGTTGGAAAAGTGGTCTTAGGAACCGGCACCAGGCAGGTGGTCTTCCACAGTTCTGGTACCCCCTGTGATTGAAGGCTCCAGTTAAACAGGTATTGGAAGACAGTACACAGTTGGTTTGCACATGCTCTGAGGACACGTGGGCTGAGGCCATCAGGCCCAGCTGCTTTGCCGATAACAAGTCTGCTAAACTGTATTCTCACGTCGCTTTGGGAGACAGTGAAAGCAGACAGCTTATCCCCCAATGTCAATGCTGCAGATCTTTTCCCGGATCCATCCCCCATTCCTGATGACGCTGTGCTTGTGTTGGTTAATCTGTTAAAAAACTCGTTCATTTAATTAGCCCAGGGCAGAACCACTTCCCCATGCTCCGGCTTTGCCTTAAACCCAGTTAGCTGTTTCATGCCCGACCACACCTCCATGGAATTGTGAGGAATTAGTTCAGAGATATATGGAGGGGACAGGTTATGGATGGCCTTGTAGGTCAGTATTAGTAATTTGAACTGGATATGCTGAGGGAATGAGAGCAAGTGAAGAGATTTGCAGAGGGAAGAAGCGGAGGAGTAGTGAAGAGAGAGATGGATTAGTCGGACAGCAGAGTTAAGGATGGACTGGAGAGATGCGACGGTGTTAGCAGGGAGGCTGCAGAAAAGGATGTTGCAGTAATTGAGGCGGGAGATGATGAGGGCATGCACAAGCATATTAGTAGATTGAAGGTTGAGGAAAGGACGGATCCTGGAAATATTTTTGAGTTGGAGGCGACAGGAGGTGGAAAGAGCTTGGATGTGCGGTTTGAAGGACAGGGCAGAGTCAAGGGTTACTCCGAGTCAGTGAACTTCTGGTACGGGGAAAAGCATGATGTTGTTAATTGTGATAGATCTGTGAGATGGAGGAAAGATGATGAGTTCAGATTTGTCCACATTGAGTTTGAGGAAGCAAGAGGAGAAGAAGGAGGATATGGCTGATAGACACTCCGGGATTCTGGACAGCAGAGAGGTGACGTCTGGGCCAGAGAGGTAGATCTGAGTGTCATCAGCATAAAGGTGGTACTGGAATCCATGGGACTTTATGAGTTGTCCCAGGCCAAGTGTATAGATTGAGAAGAGCAGGGGTCCTAGAACAGAGCCAACATAGAGAGGGTAGGATGAGGAGGTAGTGTGAGAGTGGGAGACGCTGAATATGCGGTTGGAAAGGTATGAGCAGATCCAGGACAGGGCAAGGTCTTTGATGCCAACGGAGATGAGGATCTGTAATGGAGGAGGCAGTGGTCAGCTGTGTTGAAAGCAGAGGACAGGTCTAGAAGGAGGAGTATAGAGTATAGTCCATTTGCTTTGGCTGTAAGTGGGTCGTTAATAATTTTGGTCAGGGCTGACTCAGTGGTAATGATGGGGGCGGAAACCAGATTGTAGATTGTCAAAGAGCAAGTTAGATGAGAGGAGGGAGGAAAGTTCAGCGTGGATGTACTGCTCCAAGAGTTTGGAAGCGAATGGGAGCAGCGATATGGGGCGATAGCTGGAAATAGAGGTTGGGTCGAGGGTTGGCTTTTTAAGGATAGGCGTAATTGTGGCATGTTTGAAAGCAGAAGGGAAGGTACCAGAAGTTAGCAATAGGTTGAAGAGATGGGTTAGGGATGGGATAAGAATGGTGGTGATGTTGGGGAGGAGGTGGGATGGGATGAAGTCGAGTGTACAGGTGGTGAGGTGCGATTTGGAGAGGAGACAATTAAGCTCTCTCTCAGTGATGTTGGAGAGGGAAATTATGGGGTTTGGGCATTGGCCTGGTATACAAAGGGGTTGTGGCGGTTGAACAATGAAGACTTGCCTTGTTTGGTTGATCTTATTTTTGAAGTGTGTGGCAAAGTCCTCAGCAGAGATAAGGAAGGTTGGAGGGGGCAGTGATGGGCAGAGGAGGGAGTTAAAAGTTTTGAATAGCTGTTTGAGGTTGTAGGATAAGGAAGATACGAAGGTTGTGAAGTAGGCTTGTTTATAGGAGGTGAAGGCAGATTTGAAAGCGAGTGTTGCCTGTTTGAATGCAGTAAAGTCGTCTTGCGAATTTGTTTTCTGCCAATGCTGCTCCACAACCCTGGACACTTGCTGGAGCTTTTTAGTGGTGTTATTGTGCCATGGTTGTCTATTGATACGTCGCACTCTGCCATGAACGAGAGGGAGACCTTGTCAATAGCTGATGCAAGAGTGGCATTGTAGAATGCAGTGGCACTGTCTGTGTCGTGGAGTGAGGATATGGATGCCAGTGGTAGAATGGAGTCAGAGAGTGTGTGGATGTCTAGGTGTGCGAGGTTTCTGCGGGGGTGCGCATGTTGCTGGACATGGGTGACAGGTGAGGAGGACAGGGATGAGAAAGTGAGTAGATGGTGGTCGGATAGAGGGTGAGGGGAGTTGGTGAAGCTAGATAGAGAGCAGAGATGGGTGAAGACCAGGTCTAGTGTATGTCCATCTGTGTAGGTGGCGAAGGAGGACCACTGAGCAAATCCAAAAGATGAAGTAAAGGACAGGAGTTTGGAGGCTGTTGACTGAGGGGTATCAGTGGGGATGTTGAATTCGCCCATGATGATAGTGGGGATGTCAGTGGAAAGAAAATGAAGAAGCCAGGAAGAGAATTGGTCAATAAAGGCAGTAGCCGGGCGATGAGGTCGGTATATGACGGCCAACTTGGAGGTTGGAGGGAGAGTAGATGCAGACAGAGTGGACTTCAAAAGAGGGGAGGATTAAGGAGGGAAGAGGTGGGATTGGATTAAAGGTGCAGTTAGAAGAAAGGAGAATACCCACTCCTGTTGCCGAGACGAGGAGTGTGGGTGAAATGGAGGCCGCCGTAACACATCGCAGCAGGGGAGGCAGTGTCAGAGGGCGTCAGCCATGTCTCTGTGAGCTGACGCCAGCAGCTGACTTCCAAACTGGACCAGGAAGAGAAAACTAATCAGCGGCGAGGATCATGGGAAAGTTACTCCCTTAAATCTCCCCAGTCATCACTCCCAGATCGTCCGCAGCTGGATCCTCAGCTGAAGGGCCTCTGTCAGTCAAGACCACTTCATAAATATCAACAGCCACCAGAGGGAGCCCCAACTCAGAATCCATAGCATTCACAACAGACCCCACACGCGTGCCCCCTAAAGGGTATGCCACACTAAGCGAGATCGCTAATGAGATCGCTAACGACATCGCTACTACGTCACTATTTAGCAATCTCGTTAGCGACGTAGTTGTGTGTGGCATGTAGCAGCGATGTGGCCCCTGCTGTGATGTCGCTGATCGTTCACTAACGTTCTGGACCGTTTTTTGATCGTTGCGTCCCGCTGGTGAGCCTATATCGCTGAGTTTGACACCTTTTGCGAACGACGAGCGACCTCGTTGGTGACGCATATGACAGCGGCGCAGGCGGGACTAGGTTTTTTAGCGTCACAGAGTGGATCGCAATAGCTGTAGAAGCAGGCAGGTGGGACTAGGTTTTCTTTTGCGTCACAGAGAGGATCGCAGTAGCTGCAAAGCAGGCTAGCAGGATGCAGAGATCAGGAGCGATGCTGGAAATTCTTATGAATCAGAAGCGCTCGAGAACAATGAAAGGGAGCTCTATACGCTGTCTTTCATGACGCGGTCAAAAACATAAATTATTGCACATATATACATATATCTGTGCAGAGGGGCGTGGAAAAGGTTACGCTCAGTACATGCTAATGACAGATCCTAACGACCGCCAAAGTCGTTAAAGAGATCGGTGACTGCTGATGTGTCGTTTATGAGATCTCCTGTTTGGCAGCTACTAGCAACCTAAAAGCGATCACACCAACGATCTCGTTAGCTTGCGTCGTTATCGTGATCGCTAGCGAGATCGCTTAGTGTGGCAGTAACTTTAGGCTGCTACTAAATTTATAGGACTAAAGAATCAGGTGAGAGGGATTGTGGGAACTGATTTGGGATAAATTAGCAATTGGCTAGCACACCGGGGGGGGGGGTTAGATGATCAAAGGCACTGGCTACATCCATATGCTGTAACACCTTGCACCAGATAACATCTCTAGTGGCCCCAGAATGGCTATACAGCAGTAAGTATTGAATACAAAGCAACAAATTAGAAAAGATTCAGCGGGCACTGTTATATACCAATAATGGCAATGTTGCAGGATGACAGACAGTAGAGGATGTTGTACCATTAAAGGCAATGTTGCAGGATGACAGACAGTAGAGGAGATTGGGACATTATTTGGTGCCCAGGATGGGACATTATATGGAGTCTCGGATGGGGGACATTATATGAGGCCCAGGATGGAAGACATTATGGAAGGGGCCCAGGATAGAGGACATAATTACAGGAAGGGGCCAAGGACTGGGGACATAATTACAGAAAAGGTCCAGGACAGGTAACATAATTACTGTATGGAGGTGAGAGTGAGGAATTGCTTATTGCTCTATTGTAGTAAATGGGGGACATAATTACTGTAGGAGGAAATTAGGAGACTATTACTGCTGGAATATATTTTACTTTTGACAATATTATTTCCATGTGGGGAACAAAAAGGAAGTCCTGCTATTGTGTAGGGCAGCACTATGTCACTTTAATTCTTCATCTGGCGCAGTGTAAAAGTAGGGGGGAGGGGAGTGGGGAATGTGATCTAGCAGCAATCAGTTATAGATTACTGTGTGTTATTTTTTGGAGAGACGAGTCCTGGCTGGAAGAAGTGATAGTGGTCTGCACCAGATGAAGAACAAAAGTGAAGATGAATGACCTAAACTAGAGACGTCACTGGTAAGTCACTGTATTACATGTATGCTTACACTATACACTATATAGTATATACAGAGCTCCTGTGTATAATGTCACTGGTGATCACTGTATTACCTGTATACTATATACAGAGCTTCTGTGTATAATGTCACTGGTGATCACTGTATTACCTGTACACTATATACAGAGCTCCTCTGTATAATGTCACTGGTGATCACTGTATTACCTGTACAATGACACTATATACAGAGCTCCTCTGTATAATGCCACTGGTGATCACTGTATTACCTGTACACTGACTCTATGTACAGAGCTCCTGTGTATAATGTCACTGTGATCACTGTATTATCTGTGCACTGACACTATATACAGAGCTCGTGTGTATAATGTCACTGGTGATCACTGTATTACCTGTACAATGACACTATATGCAGAGCACCTGTGTATAATGTCATTGGTGATCACTATATTATCTGTGCACTCACACTATATAAAGAGCTCCTGTGTGTAATATCACCGGTGATCACTGTATTATCTGTACACTGACACTATATACAGAGCTCGTGTGTATAATGTCACCGGTGATCACTTTAAAATATGTGCACTGACACTTGTAATGCAGCGGGGTTGGTGCAGTGTGACAGATAGGCAGGGACCACAGGAAAGTTCACAGCAAACGTGTTTTAAGTCCAAACAACTCACACAATGAACAGCACACGATATCCTCCAGATCACAGCCGGGGTGTCACAACAGTCCGTATACAAAACCAGTTGCTGAGAGCGACTGCACCACCATATCACGCTGCAGGGTGCCAGGTGTTCGCTGCTCTTGGCTCTGTGTTACCTCACACAAGCTGGATGCTGCAGAGCCACCTGTTCTGCCACTTACAAGCAAACACTGACACACCCAAATACTTTACTGCAGGGTTTTTAACTGGAATCTGTGGCCATGGGCCACTTGTAAGACTGGCTTGGAGGGAGTGAACTGCCCTACTACCATCCTGTTGTTCACTCCAAAAATAAAACTCTTAATGGGTTTTTCTGATCATTTTCTTGGCCAATTAGCTTGACAAGGTCCACATTTATTTTGACTTATGACTTACAGGCATCCTGCTGTGGACACAAGGCACTCCAGCAGGTCTAATAGGACTCCGTCCGCATCCTGGTGGCTACATATCGACCCTCGGATATGATACCCCTCACCGCCTCACACACTATATACAGAAATCCTCTGTATAATATCACCGGTGATCACTGTATTACCTGTACACTATATACTATATACAGGGCTCATGTGTATAATGCCACTAGTGATCACTGTATTACTTGTACACTATATACCAGTGATGGCGAACCTTGCTGAGACCGAGTGCCCAAACTGCAACCTAAAACCCAATTATTTATGACGAAGTGCCAACATGTGCCAAATGCCGCATCATGATCCCCTTCTTGTAGTAATATGCCCCATCATGATCCCCTTCATGTAGAAATGCCCCATCATGATCCCCTTCATGCAGAAATATGCCCAATAATGATCCCCTTCATGTAGAAATATGCCCCATCATGATCTTCTTCTTGTAGTAATATGCCCCATCATGATCCCCTTTTTGAAGCAAAATGCCCCATCATGATCCCCTTCATGCAGAAATGCCCCATCATGCTCACCTTCATGCAGAAATGCATCATCATGATCCCCTTCATGTAGAAATTCCACCACCTCCATCATTTCCTCCTCCCCATCACTCCCATTATTGCCCTCTCCCCCACCACCATCGTTGCACTCTCCCCATCACTCCCATCATTGGCCCTCTCCCCATCACTCCCATCATTGGCTCTCTCCCCATAATTGGCCCTCTCCCCATCACTGGCCCTCTCCCCATCACTCCCATCATTGGACCTCTCCCCATCACTGGCCATCTCCCCATCACTCCCATCATTGGCCATTTCCTCATCACCACCATCATCTCTCCACAGCGGCAGCACTCAACACACACACCACAGCGGCCACACACACACGCCACAGCGTCCGCACTCAGCACACACACACACAGACACACACCACAGCAGCTTCACTGGCACAGCGGCTGCACTCACCTCTCCGCGCGCCGGCAGCTTCCTTCCTCTCACACATTGAGCGGCGCGGCTGGATGACATAATTTTTCAGCTCCGCGGCTGCGCCAATCAATGTGTGAGAGGAAAAGCTGCAGTCAGGGAACAACAATGAGGCGAGGCCGCGCTCCAGCTAAGAGGGCTCTGCGTGCCCTAGGCTCATCATCACTGCTATATACTATATACAGAGCTCCTGTGCGTAATGGCAATAATGGTAATATTAGTGTTATTAGTATTGTGATTTTTATTAATGATCAGTATTGTAGTATTCGGTTACTATGTGGTGGCAATATGTGGTCTGGTCATGGTGTAGTGGCATTTATTCCTTGTATGTGGTATTAATGGGTCACTATGTGGTGGTAATATGTGGTCTGGTCATGGTGTAGTGGTATTTATTCCTTGTATGTGGTATTATTGGGTCACTATGTGGTGGTAATATGTGGTCTGGTCATGGTGTGGCAGTATTTGTCACTTGTATGTGGTATTTTTCAGTCACTATGCAGTGATAATATTTGGTCTGGTCATGGTGTGGTGGCATTTGTCACTTGTATGTGGTATAATTTGGTCACTATGTGGTGGTAATATATGGTCTAGTCATGATGTGGTGGTATTTCGCACATATTTGGCCTGTGGCAAGAGATTAAGTGCAGTAGACAGTTGAGTTGACAGATGGATGGGTCGTCCTTTCCAATTTGAGCAGGTTTCCTTAGCACTAATTATTAAAATAAGTAAGACGTGACTGACAGTGACTGAAACAACATGCACTGGACAGGAGGCAATGAGACAGTACATAAAGTCACATGCAGGGCAAGAAGAGGAAAGCAATTTTAATTATAGCTTCTGTTACTTCTATTTTGTGGTTGAGGAATCATAGAATCATAGAATGGTAGAGTTGGAAGGGACCTCCTGGGCCATCTGGTCCAAACCCCTGCTCAGAATTCACTAAATCATCCCAGACAGGAAAGTGTGTGTGAAAATAGGTGTGTTTTAAAAATGGACGTGGCTTTAAATAGGTGTAGTTTCTTTGTGGTTAAAAATTTTAATTTCACCCCTGGGCGGTAGGAAGAAAAGAAGTGTAATGGAGACCATAGAAGCTGCGGGAGTCCCCTCAAACGAAATATCACAAGAAGTAAAAACAAACAAAAAAAAACAGGTATAGGGAGAATTGTAGGGAATTTTAAAATAAAGCAAATTGAAAAAGTTTTCGTTAAAAAAAGATATTCATGAAGGGCAGTTTAAGCATCGTACAACCCCTTTAAACAGATATTAGGGTGCAATGTTTCAAATCAATTAATCCACCAATAAATACGTAGTGGAAACCTAAGGTACTGTTCATGAATGACTTAATTTTGGAGGTCTTAGTCAAATGTATAACAAAATAAATAATAAAATAATTATTTGTGAATAAAAAAATACCCAAATTTTGCTACAAAAATCTTCAGTAAAATTCCATATTTAAACATATCCTAATTATTAATGTTGATTTCCTGGTATTTTTCTCAGTGCGACATTTAGTAGCTGGAATAATGTTGGCATTTGGCAGAAGACTTTGTAGAATCCTATGTGCTCCAATTTGTCTGAAGCAGAAATTCTTTACTTTTTACATCCCAATACAATCATATATGACATATTTTATTCAAATATTACTATGTCCAGACAGAGAGGTTTCCTGTGTTTTCATATATTTTTATAGTTTCCCAATTCCCACAACATGATAATGAAGCAGTGATAACTTCAAAGACACTTTGCACAGAGTCATGGACACGTCCCCCCAAAAGATATTTTTTATTAGTTTTTGAATGATGGAAAACTAGCTGTCTGTGCTTTCCCTGGAGAAGGGCTGCTATGGTTACTGACGGTTAAACAAGGAACCCAACATGCAGGCCTTGATGTGAACAGTCACTCAGATCACGCAAAACATAAGTAGTCACATTTTCAGGGTCAATGGATTCTTAAGGGAATCTTCTAGCTCTGATACTAAGCTTATGTATCATGCACTGGGTATGGCACATACTTTCATTTGTTTAGTACAGCAAACATTACAGATGTGCAAGCAATGTAATCAACTTTCCCAATACAAGCTGCATACAATATAAATAGATTACTGAGAACTGATGAAGCTGTTGTACTTACTTTGAAAATTGATGATGGGCAGCTTTATAATCCTTTTTGAAAGATATACTGTCTCTTATTAAAATGAGCATTTGTATAACAGGCCTGTTCTCATTTCTGACATTTATAACATGTCACACATTCTGGATATGGATTCTACAGGTAAACACTCTTAGGGCACAAATGGGAGAACTACCTAGGTTATGCTTTATCTGAAGTTTGATTTCATCATACAGGTTGATGATCAAACTTTGTCTCTATTAAAGCTTGGGAGTCTTAATTTATTTTTCCTCTAAATGATCCCTTCTAAACCTTTCCCCAATCAATCTCTTTAAACAGAATCGGACTAAGGTGCCCAGGGCCCACTCAGAGGACCCACTGTCCAGTTACATTACCTGACCTTCAGTCTCAAATTTCTCTATGCTTCTCTAGAATAATACACTGGATAGTCTGTTAAATGAATAATGAGATGTTGCCTTTTTCTGTACACTGTGAATCTCAGTGCTCAAACTGTGGAATGGGGGGCCCCACTTGTGCACAGGGGCCTACCAAGGGATTTAGCTGCTCCCCCGCAGGCCAGTCCGAGCCTGTCTCTAAGTACGTCACCAGGGTGTTTTTAAATTTCAAGGTGAAATGCTTGGTTACATTATTCTGGAAACGTAGAGTTACACCTTCTCAACCAGATTTCATCCACAATGTTGAGGACGTCCTCTCTATGGCATGATAGACTGCTAAAATTTATAACAATTGTGTTTTTTTTAATTTTTTTATTTGGTTTCCGTGGGATGTCTATCTTGACCATTTCTACCATTTATAGCATCAACTCAGGGGTCTTTTTTTCTTTGTATTTTCTTCTCCTGCAGTCAAACATCTTTTTTTTCTTTTAATTTCTTTCTTTATTTTTTTCACTTATTATATGTACATATCTAGTTATATGAAATAATGGTTGCTATATTTGAAGAACCTGCTATATTTCAATTCTTCAGCTTTTCCGGAACCTATCAGGTACAGATTTATGGTATAAATTCCACCCGTGCAGAGGAGAATCCATCATTTTAGGGCTCTGCTTACTTTTTGAGGTTATATATATTTGACACTTTTTCTTGCCTAGAAAAATTTCAATAAAAAATTAAATTAAAAAAATGAGCATTTTTAGCTGGAGATGGTCAACTTTAAAAATAACCTGTCAGAAACTTTACCCCCACCCAAAGCCATTAATATAATTAAGTAACCCTTTAAAAGATAAGCCAGTCGATCCTTTTTCTCTCTAACAATGAGAAATCACGTTTTGACATTGTGTCTGGAAGAGCATTGGGGCATGACAATGCACTACTAGCTTGGGTGCGCAGGCCATGCGATAAATGCGGATGCCTCCACATGCGAGGTTTTGACGCTGCATCGAACGCAACATGTTGCATTTTGTTGCGGTTGGCGCAGCGTCAAAACGACGCATGAGGACGCATCCGCATACATCCGCATGGCCTGCGTACCCAATGTTAAAGATAGGTACGCAGGACGCATGCAGATGTAGGCGGAGCTGAACGGAAGAGGTGAGGCAGTGGGCCGGACTTAACAGAAGAAGTACGCAGCCCTCCGCAGCTAGCGAAACGCTAGTGTGAAACCAGCCTTAAAAAGGGAATTCTTGCTGCTGGAGTAGTACTTGGGATCATAAAGGGATCAACTGGCTTTTCTTCTAAAGGCCCACATAGTCATATAAGTGATATGTGGGTGAGGGGTGGTAAAGTATGTGATAGGTTCCCTTATAAAATGATTATATAGTTGTTCTGACAATAATTTTCAAAGTAAGTTCACAGCATCATCAGGGCTAAGAAAGTTTTTGAGTTTTCATTTCCACCAAATTTAAAAGGCAATGCTACATTATGTGAACCATACTTCGCTCTTCACATAAACTCCCTGCTAAAAAGACACATTTACAACATACTTCTTTCTAGAATTGGGCTACAGAATAGTGTACAGTCATGGACAAAAGTTTTGAGAATGACACAAATATTAATTTTTACAAAGTCTACTGCTTCACTTTTTCTAATGGCAATTTGCATATACTCCAGAATGTTATAAAGAGTGATCAGCTTAACAGCAATTACTTGCAAAGTCAATATTTGGCTAGAAAATGAACTTTATCCCCCAAAACACATTTCAACATCATTGCAGCCCTGCCTTAAAAGGACCAGCTAACCTCTTTTCAGTGATTGCTCCATTAACACAGGTGTGGGTGTTAATGATGACATGGCTGGAGATCAATCTGTCATGATTAAGTAAGAATGACACCACTGGACACTTTAAAAGGAGGCTGGTGCTTGGCATCATTGTTTGTCTTCTGTTAACCATGGTTATCTCTAAAGAAACACGTGCAGTCATCATTGCAATGCACAAAAATGGCCTAACAGGGAAGAGTATCGCAGCTAGAAAGATTGCACCTCAGTCAACAATCTATCGCATCATCAAGAACTTCAAGGAGAGAGGTTCCATTGTTGCCAAAAATGCTCCAGGGCGCCCAAGAAAGACCAGCAAGCGCCAGGACGTCTCTTAAAAGTGTTTCAGCTGCGGGATCGGGCTACCAGTAGTGCAGAGCTTGCTCAGGAATGGCAGCAGGCAGGTGTGAGTGCATCTGCACGCACTGTGAGGCGGATACTCTTGGAGCAAGGCCTGGTCTCAAGGAGGGCAGCAAAGAAGCCACTTCTCTCCAGAAAAAACATCATGGACAGACTGATATTCTGCAAAAGGTACAGGCAGTGGACTGCTGAGGACTGGGGTAAAGTTATTTTCTCTGATGAATCCCCTTTTCGATTGTTTGGGACATCAGGAAAACGCCTCATTCGGAGAAGACAAGGTGAGCGCTACCACCAGTCTTGTCTCATGCCAACTGTTAAGCATCCTGAAACCATTCATGTGCGGGGTTGCTTCTCAGCCAAGGGAATCGGTTCTCTCACAGTCTTGCCTAAAAACACAGCCATGAATAAAGAATTGTACCAGAATGTCCTCCAAGAGCAACTTCTCCCAACCCTCCAAGAGCAGTTTGGCGATCAACAATGCCTTTTCCAGCATGATGGAGCACCTTGCCATAAAGCAAAGGTGATAACTAAATGGCTCAGGGAACAAAACATAGAGATTTTGGGTCCATGGCCTGGAAACTCCCCAGATCTTAATCCCATTGAGAACTTGTGGTCAATCATCAAGAGACGGGTGGACAAACAAAACCTAAAAATTCTGACAAAATGAAAGCATTGATTGTGCAAGAATGGACTGCTATCAGTCAGGATTTGGTCCAGAAGTTGATTGAGAACATGCCAGGGAGAATTGCAGAGGTCCTGAAGAAGAAGGGTCAACACTGCAAATATTGACTTGCTGCATTAACTCATTCTAACTGTCAATATAAGCTTTTGTTACTCATATGTTTGCAATTATATTTCTGTCTGTGATAAAAACATCTGTCAAACACACATAAAAACCAGAGGGCAGCAGATCATGTGAAAATATAATATTTGTGTCATTCTCAAAACTTTTGGCCATGACTGTAGAAACAGATAATTATTTGGATTGCCAGGACACTGTTCACACTAAGAATGGAAAAACATTAATGCCAAATACATTTTTGAGATACCTCTGTTTTACTTGTGGGTGATAGTGATGAGAGTCAGATTGAAGAACATTGGGCTCCCCGGAGAATTTGATTCTGAGGGCCCACATTTCTCTCCCACTCAAGAGCCCCATAGCAGCTGCAAGGTTTCCACTATGAACTCTCCTGAAGAAGAAGTCAGGGCCCACCGGAAGATTCCAACCCTAATAGTGATATAGATTGGATAATTTTGCACAATGGGTTGAAGATATATATTTTCATGAAAAAAAAAACAAAAGAAGAAAACAATTTTTTTTATTGCAAATGTGTATGCCTACATATAGAATCCTGGGAGCTTTCAGCTCTGAAGCTTGCAGAATTTTAGTTCAGCTATGTAACTGAAGAGCGATGCAAAATACATAATGAAAAGTATTCAACATCAAAAAGAACTGCCCATTTTTATATCTATTTCTATTCTATTTTAAGATTTAGGTCCAATTCCATTCACCATAAGAACATTACGTAACTGTTTCAGTACATCTAATAAAAAAAGAAATCTGGCTTGGTGAAACTCTGTGAAATGTCTCATGTCAGGTCGCTGGGATGTAAAATGTAATTTACCTAATGTCATCGCCTTTTATGTTGTTTGTGTGATTTGTGGATACATAGTTACTAAAACTACTAGCTATAGAAATGAATAACCAAATGCAAATAACTTTAGAAATTCATATAAGTTTTAGGAGAACGTTATATGAGCTGTTATGTGAAGCGACCCTTTCAAAGCAATATGTGCAATCACCATGTAATTGGATAGATGATGTTCCTGCCATAAGAATTCATGTAAAAGTTGTTGAGTGAAGCTGTCGTAGAGCTCAAAACTGTTATTTTAACTTGTATACTGAACACTGATTTTTATTTTATTTCTGTACGGCTGCTTGAAAATTGATTAAGCTTTCCTGATGTTCAGAAAGCCTTACTAATATGCTACATTCTCAAACCTCCTTTCCCATATTAATTACTGAGTTTGTCACATAGCACAAAGCGGGCTGACTGAAACTTTTTTTAAATTGCAGAACAGACCTATCTAGATGTGACTACAATTGCAAAAGATATTATTAGCAAAATGGACAAATGTTATGCTGTGTGCAAAAAAAAACCCCAAAACAATTAAATGAGAACATTTAAATAGCTCAACCAAATCAACATAAATGCCATAAAATGCCATTTAAATGGCTACTTCAGTCTCAGAATTTTTTTAACCCCCTGAATAGAATCCTCCATAAGTGCAGATATCTGCAAATCATACTTTAGTTGTATCAGGTGTGCTTGAGATAAAACACATCAAATACCTGGACTGGCTAGGGGTTTGTTAACTGTATGGTTTAACTGCATGTTAGAAATATGGTAATGCATATAGCCTTCTCAGAGATGACTAGAACTTGAACTCTAGTGCTACCTACTGAAGGTACAAATCCTAAAAGTTAATATCGACCCTTTTAATGAGCCTTCCACATGACTTAGGACGGTTCAAAAGCATATGAGAAGAAATCATTGCCTTGCACATATAAGGAAATAGATACCAAGTAATAGCAAAGGCATGAAATATTCATAGAGATACAGTTGGAAACACAGGCTACATTACTTGGACATATTAGAAAGAGGAAGCTATCACCGGCTGCTAACAGGTTTCTGAGGAGGCAAATAGTCAAGAACAATTGAGTGGCTTCAAATGATTTGGTGGCTGCAGGCTTTGAGTTTGCACACTATGCCGCTTACTAAAAGTGGAAGGTCTCCAGGCCAAAACTTCATCAAGCTGTAAGTCCCTACTGACCCAAAAGCACACGAAAAATCATCTCCAATATTCTGAAATCCATATAAATAAGCCACAGAAATTTAAGGATTCAGTTTTGTGAAGTGATGAAACAAACTTGGAACTTTTCTGTTTCCATAGTTGTTATTCATTTTATGTTTTATAAAACTAATTGTTAATGGGAGTGGAGTGGTAGAAAGGAAAAAAGAAAGAAAAAATACAAAGGAATAGTTTGCACTCAACATAGACATGAAGGTATATTATTTTGATTTGTCAACAATGAGAAATTATGAGAATGATTTCTGAGCACCAAAATCAGATGTTACCATATGTGCTATATAATGGTTTAGAGGTAACGGGAAGAGTACTGCGCAATTATGCCACCCTTCTGTAGAAGAAGAATGTTTTTATAGCAAATGTATTTTAAAGGAGTGGTGAAGTGAGGTTTTATCAATTATTTTGGCAACGGATAGTAGGGTGGTTTTAGATTATTTAGGCCTTTGACAGTCAAAAGGGAGGCCACGCCTCTATTACTACAAAGTACAACAAGCTACAGCAAAAACAAAAAAATGAGCCAGAGCATAAGTTGATATATGTGCAGTGTGTAAGAGCACGTTGTGTTTCAGTTCATTTCTTTGGTTTTGCCAAATGCCCTTAAATCACAGAGATATGTCACACACAATACTTAATAAGCAACATTTCCCACATGTCTACTTTACATCAGCACAATTTTGGAACCAAATTTTTTTTGCTAGGAAGTTATAAGGATTAAAAGTTGACCAGTGATTTCTCATTTTTACAACATCTTTTTTTTAGGGACCACATCACATTTGAAGTCACTTTGAGGGGTATATATGATAGAAAATACCCTGAAGTGGCACCATTCTAAAACCTGCACCCCTCATGGTGCTCAAAACCACATTCAAGAAGTTTATTAACCCTTCAGGTGCTTCACAGGAATTTTTGGAATGTTTAAAAAAAATGAACATTTAACTTTTTTTCACAAAAAAATTATTTCAGATCCAATTTTTTTTATTTTACCAAGGGTAACAGGAGAAATTGGACCCCAAAAGTTGTTGTACAATTTGTCCTGAGTACGATGATACCCCATATGTGGGGGTGAACCACTGTTTGGGCGCATGGCAGAGCTCGGAAGGGAAGGAGCGCCGTTTGACTTTTCAATACAAAATTGGCTGGAATTCAGAACGGACGCCATGTCTCATTTGGAGAGCCCCTGATGTGCCTAAACAGTGGAAACCCCCCACAAGTGACAACATTTTGGAAATTAGACCCCCTAAGGAACTTACTTAGATGTGTGGTGAGCACTTTGAACTCCCAAGTGCTTCACAGAAGTTTATAACATAGAGCCGTAAAAATAAAAAATCATATTTTTTTCACAAAAATGATCCTTTCACACCCAATTTTTTATTTTTACAAGGGTAACAGGAGAAATTGGACCCCAAAAGTTGTGCAATTTGTCCTGAGTACGTCGATACCCTATATATAGGGGTAAACTACTGTTTGGGCGCACAGCATAGCTCGGAAGGGAAGGAGTGCCATTTGAATTTTTCAAAGCAGAATTGGGTGGAATTGAGATCGGACGCCATATCGCATTTGGAGAGCCCCTGATGTGCCTAAACAGTGGAAACCCCCCAATTCTAACTCCAACCCTAACCCCAACACACCCTTAACTCTAATCCCAGCCCTAACCATAACTCTAACCACAAACCTAACCCTAACACACCCCTAACCCTAAGCCCAACCCTAACCCTAATCCCAACCCTAACCCTAATTCAAACCCTTACCCAAATCTAAACCCTAACCCCAACTCTAGCCCCAACCCTAACCCTAAATCTCACTTTAGCCCCAACCCTAACCCTAACTTTAGCCCCAACCCTAACCCTAACCCTAATGGGAAAATGGAAGTAAACCCATTTTTTTATTTTATTATTTTTCCCTAGCTAAAGGGGTGATAAAAGGGGGTTTGATTTACTATTTATAGCGGGTTTTTATAGCGGGTTTTTATGTTTGGCAGCTGTCACTCACTAAAAGACGCTTTTTATTGCAAAAAATAGTTTTTGCATCACCACATTTTGAGAGCTATAATATTTTCATGTTTTGGCCCACAGAGTCATGTGAGGTCTTGTTTTTTGGGGGATGAGTTGACGTTTTTATTGGTACCATACCATTTTCGGGCACATGACATTTTTTGGTCATTTTTTATTAAGATTTTTGAGAGGTAGAATGAACAAAAACCAGCAATTCATGAAT
>VIAB01002879.1:19014-31125 GCA_009801035.1 Oophaga pumilio | reverse complement strand
GCAATGCATTATATAATAAAGTTGTTGCAACCGAGCTCATAACACCAGTAGTCATTACAAGTGGCATTTTGTGATGAATTTGGAGAAACCAATTGTTATATTAGTTGTATTGTGCTATATAAATTGTTTTTATCTAATTAGCTTTTATCAAACAGTAGAAGGTATGTAAATTTTGTTAACAAGCCTTATTTGCAATGGTTGAGTAATTTTGATTGAAGCTGGAGAAGCATAGTTGGTTGTCACTGTCAGTATAATATAACAATCAACTGTTGCACAATAGTTCTACAAGTCTATGTCTAGCCGCAGCCTATACTAATAACATTAGTATTAAAGAGAACCTGTGAGGTCATCCAAGCCTTCCAAACCACCACCTTTACATTATATAACCCTATTCTACCATACAAACAATTCCTACAATGTCCTTGATGTCCTAGTTAAGTGTGGAAATGTATCCAAAAATCTATTCTTCAGATGCTTATATCATGCTGTCAGTGCTTGAATTGAGGAGACCATAAATCACATCTATGGTGGCTTACAGTGCTAGAGGTTGGACTGTTCCAGGTTAAAGTGGTGACCTGCCACTTTAAAGTGGTATTTTTGCACACTTATCTACACTTGACTAGGACATCAATGACATGATAGGATTAGTGGAAAAGGGCTATATAACATATGGTGGTGGTTTGGGAGGCTTGGGGGACTAGACAGGTTACCTTTAATATTTATTTCTATTAATTAGATTATGCAAAAGCCAATGTACTAGGCAAAAATCCTACAAAAGCCAGTGTAATAAGTGTTATGTAGCATATCTTGTTAACAATAATCAGATTCTTTGTAAGAAAATACAAAGGGATTTATAGTAGGTGTGGTTTGTTAGGTAACTACTTGTATAGTAGCTCACTGTATGATCTTGTTCTGTACATCATACAATGGAGTTTTATTTCTATATATGTACTATATGTATATGTGTACTATATATGTACTATGGTATGCCCTATGTGTTCACAAGGCAACATTTAATCCATGAGGTAAGGCGTCCATTCTTAACTGCACTGGGGCTGCAATATGGTTGATATTTATTACACCTTAAGCTCTTCCTATCCTCATTTTGCAGAGAGACGTGACATGTCTTTTTCTAAAGATAGGCTAAAAGCTTTCAAATTCAACTTCATTATCCACTAACGTTTGTTCTTAGGCATATGGATATGTTGACAAAGATGTCCTCTTAAATTCTAAAAATGTCCATATATAAATGAGGAAAGGAGAGTTATATTAGAGTCTTGGCCAACTTTCTTTTACCTAGAAACTTTTCTTTTCCGCTAAGACTAGAGGCCATTTAAAAAAGGAAGTTGCAAAAAACGTTCAGTCATATTGGTTACTTTCACCTTTCAGTCAGCATATTAGTAACTAATGGTGAGCTTTCACTTTCTTGTTGATTAAATGTGACATCAGAATGAGAATTTGTCACTAGTATTTTGAGAACCTACGTCAAATGTTACAATCAACATGGTTGCGAATCCTGCTGTTCATTTTTACAAAAATGACTATCGCAACCAAATTGATAAGTGACAAAATCTCTGCCCATAAGAAACTACAGTTTATCCAGCTTAATATTTCGGATAAAAATGCTATTTAACATATTAAAGGCAGATTTGTGAGACTATAGTGTCATTTTCATCTCTTTACTTTCAGTAGGAACATAATTTACAATTCTTACAAATAAAAGTGAGTGAAGACAAGTGAAGTCAGTAAAGTTGACACGGTCACAGCATCAATGGGACGTCACGATCTTATGCGCACTTGTGACAAGGATCGATGGGTGACGGTGAGGAGCGGAGGTGCCAGAGATGTAAGCGGTAAGATGAGTATAAGGATTTTTAATTTTTAACATATTACGCTTACTTTGCTCTATGGTCTGGAGAGAGATCCCAAAGCATAATAAGGGACATCAAATTAGCAGAGAATAACTTCTTTGGAAATTTAATTTCTAGGGAAAATCAAAGTGAATTAGAATTTTGCCTAATCCACTCATCTCTAGTCCCAGCTCATGAATTGGCACTGATATCATCTTCCTATGTCTCACTGACATTTGAGAAGCTGTTCAAATTGCACATTTTAGGATTTTAGAGATAACATATTCATGGGATATGCTATAAGTGTCTAATAAATGCATGCGCTACTGGTTAAGGCATTGTATGTCTGTGGATATGCCATGCACGTCTAATATGTGAATACCTAAATTTTGGTGCCTTTGATATAATAATGAATTGAACAAGCAAGCGCCACCAATCTTTTGTTTGTACATCTCCTTTATCCCTCTCATTTCTACAACTTAATCACAAATTTTAATACTGCTTTTATTTTTTTCAGATGAACTGGACAGACTCAGCCTTTTCCAGGTTTTTCTAATTTCCAAACTGGAGATTACGTAATATAATCCTAATGTATTCTCTTAAGAGTTCATACTGGCAAGCTTTTCGGGATCAGTTTCTGTTACTTAAACCTTATCTATAGGTAAAAGTACTAATGTTCTTCCCTATAGTGTTATAAATACCTAGTATAGCCTATTCTTACTCGCCAGACTGATTCTAACATTTCTTTGATTCTACTCACTGCACCGTTCCTGTATTCTCTACATTTAAGCCACTCTGTGATTGAAGACTATAAAGAAACCAATGCACTGCATATTGGGATACGATCATACGACATCAATGAAGACATGCTTTTAATACTTTTACTTAGCAGGATGTTCCTCCACTCCACTGTTCGCTTGCAGCTGGGAGCCTCTGTCCTCGTGCATCTAACATGGAACCAAAACGTTAGGCAATTGCAAGATTTACCCCCCATATCCTAATGCTAGGATTGGTAAAAAAAAACCTCACAGCAAGCACTTATTAAAGCATAAGGTATTTATTTAGTTTACCCCATTGCATGTCCAAAAACAAGGGGTAATTCTCATTTAAAGACATGGTGGGACATTTTTTATTTTGCCAATTAAGATACCTATTATTTATCTATTATGCTTACAGCACCATCATATTCTGCAGGGCTTTACAGAATTTGTTATCGCTGTCTTCATTGGGGCTCACTATCTTGATTCCCTATAAGTATTTCTTTGGAGTGTGGGAGGAAACCCTTGGAGAACATACTAACTCCTTGCAGATATTGTCCTTGGTGGGATTTGAACCCAGGATCCCAGCACTACAAGGCATTAGGGGAAATCATTGAGCCAACATGCTAAACATACCTTTATATCTATATATTAAGTACTGCTTAGTTAATTGCACAGATACATCTGTAAAGTAGATCTAAATACTCTTTATTCTTACTGTGGTTGGTCTAGGTGAGCATCAATGTGTGTATAGAAGGAAGTAAGCCACAGCCAGATACCTCTTTTGGTGGCTTATATCCAGGGAGATCAGAACTTCTCTTCCTGATATCCCATGTATGGGGAGAGTCAGGAGGTCTCCATACACATTAGTAACAGATCTGTAAAGATCTAGTTTGTATGACTTTATTGTAATGTGTATGTGGGTGCAAAATGTATATCTTGTCACTCAGAAATAAAAGAACAAGTCAAGGACTTTTTTTCCTTAATAACTGACTTGATTATGTAATATGAAATGGAGTAATATATCAAAACATATTCTATAATAATTAGAATCTGCTATGCTATACCGAAAATGTATTTCTTTTACTTTTAAGATCTAGTTGCTCTATTGGTGGAAACATACATTATTTATGTAGAAAATCACAGATATGGTGGCTCTGTAAGGAGGTGGCTGATCTTCTCAGTTGCACCCTTCCCTCATTCCGTGTGACCCTCCATGCACCTTATATAAAATGAAGTTTGCATGTGTTGTATGTGTTATGTCATGTCATGTAAATCAAAATGTCTTATGTTGTAATGTGATGTTCTCCTTTAAATGGCCATAAGAGATAGGGACAGCAGCCACGAGGAAAGAGGATGCTGTGGCTTACTTAGCTCTGCCTGGATCGTCGGCCAGGGCAGATGTATACTGCAGGAGGGGCATTGCTAGACTCCCGGATGGGAGAGATCTGCTGCCCCGGACTAAGGACTCTTACGGACTAAAGGATTACAACACAGGCCCTCAGGACTTTGGAAGGGCCTTTGCTGAAGGGGTCCCAAGTGCCCAGATTCCAGTGATTGGATCACTGTGAACTTTGGCTGCTGTGGCTGTTATGGGTGCGACTGCAGCAAATATCAGGGAGAGCAGGAAAGCCAGTGTTGAAATTGTCTTTTTGTTCATCCTTTATCACTGTTCAATAGAAAAGTTACTTTTCCCTGTTGGAATACAGCTGCATCCCCGGACTCTTAATTGTCTGGTCTACTAAGACCAGAAGGAAGAGAAGGTAACTCCTTGGGGAAATGCAATATCAGTACTGTAATGCATATACAAGGGGCCGGGGTGTCTACAGACTGTGTTTAGTGGGTGAGCTTGGTCCGGACTACCACACCGCTGCCCTTGTTACCCTAGGCATAGTGCGGCATGAGTGAAGTGTGTCCCAAGATAGCAGAGAGAGACAAGAGAGAGCCCCACTTCCTCTGGGTCATATGTTTTATACATCCCACAGAGCACATGTTCTCTCTATATGGTGTTAACCATCCTGAGCTAAATATACAGAAATAGTACATGTAATGTCAGCGAAAGGCAATATGCTCAGTACAGAACTGAGAATAAAAATAAATCAAAAATCAATAATTAATATTTAACACAGCAGGATCAACCTGAACAGCCTTGCAACCCGGGACTAATGGATGGAGGATTTGAGATTTGTGATTTTGGAGTGTCCGCCATAGAAGAAATAGAGATGGCGGCTGACCAGGACTATGAATCTGAAATATGTGATGTGCTGCTCCAACTGGAAGAAATGGAGCTGTCAGCTGACAGTGATTCTGTCTGAGTTGTGACTGTGAATTTGGGACTTGTGCTTTGTTGCCAGCATTAAAGGTGGATGGCAGAGATTTGAGGAGTGGACCGCTGTAGAATAAGAAAAGATGGTGGATGTTGTTGATTTACATATGGCGCCGACTGCTACCGAAAAGATGGAGGCCATTGGCGCAAAAAATGGAGAAATTGCCGCCTTTCGTGGGAGTCATGCAGAGAATTTGGCACCAGAAGAGGAGGCCACACCCCATTGTGAAAGATGCCCACCCTAAATGGGTGCGGGTGAAGAAGGTGCTACCGCCCTAGCAGTCTGAACCAGAGAAACAGGTGGAGTAGCAGACAATGACCCCACCCACGAATAGGTGGAACTCAGAAAAGACAGACTACCTGGTGTTGGACGAAGCGCCATTATCTACTGATAGAGACACAACATGTCACACTGTGGCAGCATTGGTTCCCAAGACTGGAGGCAATCCAAGGACCAGGTGGAGGTGGGCCCGCGGTACGAGTCCTGGTGGTCAGAAAAACTAGAGGAGCTGCCCTTACCCCGACAGCCGCCTCTGCTAACCGCGAAGGCCGAGGACTACGAGGAGGATCAAGGACCGGCGACACCCCAACGTGAGGCCGCGGATGAGAAAGAGACTATGGATGCGGCCCTGCGAGGCATCGTGGCGGCCGCGATTGCTGAACTCGGCGGCCGCGCTAGAGGACTATCATCGGACGCTGTGGTGAGTAAGAGCTCCCCACCTCACTGTCCTGTCATCTCGCCCGTTGCTTACCTGCTTCCCGTGGCCCGCCGTCCTCGCCGGAGCTGTCCAGTAGTTCCCCATATTCCTCTTCGGCAGCAGGGGCCCTAGCGCTTCCTCCAGCCACGCCCGTTCCGGCCAATGCCCGTGGTGAAAGTGTGGAGAAACCGCGTGCAGCTGCAGAGGAGCCCTATGTGCTTACGGAAGCTGAGTGGAAACACGAGTAGTGATGAGCGAGCACTAAAATACTCGGGTACTCGTTATTTGGGTCGAGCAAATTGGAATATTTGGGTACTCTACCCAAGCAACGAGCCCAATGTTAGTCTATGGAAAAACTGAGCATTTTTGCAGCGATCCCCCCGGGGGTCCTTTTAAGGTCTAAAAACATCTGAAAATGATGGAAACAGTGCTCAAATGACATGGGAACATCGTGGGGAATGCCCCTGGAAGCATTTCTGACTCCCAGGTCACAGCTGTGAACAATGATGTCAGAGTCTTACGTCATTTTTACAGGTGCACCAAAAAAACATACAAAAACGAAACTAAAATGGATTTTCCTGGGAAATATGTCAAGGAACATACTTTCCAGGGTAATGACTTTTATATAAGTCAAAATAATTAAGCCAAAGCTAAAATGTTCCTCCACCACTTTTTCCATGTTCATACATTGCTTTTTTGATGCATTTTTCAATGTTACTATTGCTTTCAAACAATACAAATGCATTTACTGTGAAATGTCATTGTAGCATTTAACAACCTTAGCTGGCAATGTGGTGAATGACACATCATCAGACACAACTTGCTTCATTTATGAAGGAGGGACTCTTAAAGTCACAAAGACAATTTTTATAGGGGCATCAGTCAGCATTACTATTCTTAAAGTCCCATTATTAAACAGTGGGTCTCCTATACTGTTATTGCCTATGCACTGAGTGGCTGGGCTGCCAAAAATTAGGACGCACCCCAATACCCCTTTGATGAGACGTACAGGAGGGCCTCATGAAAAAGTGTTCCAAGTGTAAGAAAATAGGTCTCCCATAGTGTTAGCCTATGCATCAAATGCAAGGTCTGCCCTGCAGGAAAGTAACACGCACCCCAATAAGCCTTTGAACAGACATACTGGATGGTCACAGGAAAACCAAGTTCACATTATTCTTTTGGCACTACCATAGTGTTAGCCTATGCATTGAATGCAAGGCCCGCTCTGCATCAAATTCAAACGCACCCTAAAAAGCCTTTGAACCAACGTACTGGATAGACACAGGAAAACCAAGTTCACATTATTATTTTGGCACTGCCATACTGTTAGCTTATGCATTGAATGCAAGGCCTGCCCTGCATCAAATTCAAACGCACCCCAAAAAGCCTGTGAACCGACGTACTGGATAGCCACAGGAAAACCAAGTTCACATTATTCTTTTGGCACTGCCATAGTGTTAGCCTATGCATTGAATGCAAGGCCTGCCCTGCACCAAATTCAAATGCACCCCAAAAAGCCTTTGAACCGATGTACTGGATGGAAACAGGAAAACCAAGTTCACATTATTCTTTTGGTACTGCCATAGTGTTAGCCTATGCAATGAATGCAAGGCCCGACCTGCTACCAAGTCACATGCACCCCAATAAGCCTTTGAACCGACCGCAGGAAAACCAAGTTCACATTATTCTTTTGGCACTGCCATAGTTTTAGCCTATGCATTGAATGCAAGGCCTGCCCTGCACCAAATTCAAATGCACTCCAAAAAGCCTTTGAACCGACGTACTGGATGGCCACAAAAACCAAGTTCACATTATTATTTTGGCACTGCCATAGGGTTAGCCTATGCATTGAATGCAAGGCCAGCCCTGCACCAAATTCAAACGCACCCCAAAAAGCCTGCGAACCGACGTACTGGATGGCCAGAGGAAAACCAAGTTCACATTATTCTTTTGGCACTGCCATAGTGTTAGCCTATGCATTGAATGCAAGGCCTGCCCTGCTCCAAATTCAAACGCACCCCCAAAAGCCTTTGAACCGACGTACTGGATGGCCACAGGAAAAGCAAGTTCAGATTATTCTTTTGGCACTGCCATAGTGTTAGCTTATGCAATGAATGCAAGGCCCGCCCTGCAAAAAAGTCACATGCACCCCAATAAGCCTTTAAACCGACAGACTGGTTGGCCATAGGAAAACATAGTTCACATTATTCTTTTGGTACTGCCATACTGTAAGCCTATGCATTGAATGCAAGGCCCACCCTGCACCAAATTCTAACGCATACCAATAAGCCTTTGAACCAACGTATTGGATGGACACAGGAAATCCAAGTTCACATTATTCTTTTGGTACTGCCATACTGTTTGCCTATGCATTGAATGCAATGCCTGCCCTGCACCAAAGTAACACACATTCCAGTAAGCCTTTGAACCCACGTACTTGATAGCCACCTGAAAGCATTGTTCCTATTAATTTGTTGCTCCCATATTGTTTGGCTGCCCAGTGAATTGTTGAGCTTGAAGACCCGGCAGTGGACAATTGCCAAGACCCTGCAGTGGAAAATTGCAATGTTGATGCTAAAGACCCAGCGGAGGACAATTGCAATGTTGATGCTAAAGACCCAGCGGTGGACAATTGCAGTGTTTATACTAAAGACCCAGCGGTGGACAATTGCAGTGTTTATGCTAAAAACCCAGCGGTGGACAATTGCAGTGTTGACGCTGAAGACCCGGCAGTGGACAATTCATTGCATAGTTGATGCTAAAGACAGGGAGGTGGACAATTGCAGTGTTGATGCTGAATACCCGGAAGTGGACAATTTCAGTGTTGATGCTAAATACTCTGCAGTGGAGCAATTCAGGGTTGAGCCTGAAGAACCATCAGTAGATAATTGCACTGTTGAGGCTTAAGAACCTGCATTGGTGAATTGCTGTAATGAGGCAGAAAACTCTGCATTTTAGCATTGCAGTGTTGAAGCTGAAGAACTGGCATTGAAGAATTGCATTGTTGAAGAAAATGAACAACCAACAAAGTTCACATTATTAGGAAGTGGGTCTCCCATACTGTTTGCCTATGCATTGAATGCAAAGCCCTCCCTGCACCAAATTCAAACACATCCCAATAAGACTTTGAACCTATGTACTGGATGGCCACAGGAAAACCAAGTTCACATTATTAATTTTGTTTGGCCCTACTGTTTGCCTATGCATTTAATACAAGGCCTGCCCCAATTTTGGACAAACCAAAATACCACTTGGAAGAGACGTGTTTGAAATCCTCCAAAAAATCTGTTTCCATTACAAAGGAGCGGTTCTCCTATACTTTTAATGCCCATACAGTAAGTGTATGGGCTGACAAAACAATTCCCCCTGTGGGGTACACATCAACATACTGTGTCAGCATCATAAACACCCTTCCAAAAAATTACGTGGCTGTTGCATCACGGAACACATTCACCCTGGTGTTCTAGTGGTGGTGTCTGAAGAGACGTGGAGGATGGCCTCCGAAAAAGGTCTTCCCAGTTTTAAGGAGCTGGTCTCCTATACTTGTAATGCCCATACACTAAGTGCATAGGCTGAAAAACATTTTCCCCTGGGGGGTACACATCAGCTTACTGTGTAAATAATTGTTGTTACGGACATCATAAACACCTTTGCAAAACAATCTAGTGGATGTTTTATCATGGAACACGGTCACCCTGGTGATCTAGCGGGGGTGTCGGAAGAGACGAGGAGTATGGCCAACGAAAAAGGTCTTCCCAGTTTAAAGAAGCGGGTCTCCTATACTGGTAATGCGCATACACTAAGTGCATAGGTTGAAAAACATTTTCCTCTGGGGGGGACACATCAACCTACTGTGTAAATATTTTTTGTTACAAACATCCAACACCCTTACAAAACTATGTAGTGGCTGCTTCATCACGGAACATGGTCACCCTGGTGATCTAGGGGTGGTGTAGGAAGAGACGTGGAGTATGGCCTCAGAAAAAGGTCTTCCCAGTTTAAAGGAGTGGGTCTTCTATACTTGTAATGCCCATACACTAAGTGCATAGGCTGAAAAAAATTTTCCCCTGGGGGGGTACACATCAACCTACTGTGTAAATGTTTTTTGTTACGGACATCCAACACCCTTGCAAAACTATGTAGTGGCTGTTTGATCACGGAACACGGTCACCCTGGTGATCTAGGGGTGGTGTAGGAAGAGACGTGGAGTATGGCCTTTGAAAAAGTTCTTCCCAGTTTAAAGGAGTGGGTCTCCTATACTTGTAATGCCCATACACTAAGTGCATACGCTGAAAAACATTTTCCCCTGGGGGGACTGTTATGTTTCGGTAGCTGAGGAGAAACTGCAAAAAATAGCAAAAGAAGCAATACACCAGAGAGGCTGGAAACTATTGGATTGCAGTAACCTAAACTAACCACCACACAAGAAGTAGCCGTGGAGCGTACCTACGGTGATCCTAGACGCCTCGTCACAGCCGGAGAGATAACTACACCTAAAGGCAGAAAGATGAAAGCTATCTGCCCCGGAGCAGAATTCCCAAAGAAATAGGAAGCCCTCGAACATGTAATGGCGGTTAGACAAGAAGAAAACACGGACACAGACAGAAAATAGAATGAGCAAACGCTGGGGCCCAATCTGTCTAGATAGAAAAGTATAGGAAAGAATTCTGACTGCAACCCAAAAAAACCCTGACAAAAATACCAACACTTCTGATTAACAAAACACCTGAGATCACATGATCTCTACCACCTAAGTCAGATCTCTGGTGTAACACACAGCAACACAGCAAATAAAAAATGACAAAGGAACAAAGCAAAAATGAAAACACAAAATGAGCACAATTGCAGCGCAAGACCCCCAAAAGGGGACCAGGCTGCAGTCCACTGCAAGCAGCAAACCAGCAGTGAAAATCCAACAGAGGAAAAAAAAGCAAAACACTTATCTGAATGAGAGCAGGGAAGCAAGCTGTGCTCCAAGCAAGAGCAGGAGGAACAATTGATTACCGGCAAGGCTGCTGGGAACTCAGGTCACTTATATCATACCATTCAGAGCCAGCTGAAGGCCATTCAGTATTTAGTTCATTACCCTAAGCAACCACCGGAGGGAGCCCCAGCTCAGAAGTCGCCTCCAAGGTATTCACAACAGGGCACACCTCAACATAGAGTGTAAAATTTTTTGGAACAGTCATCAAAACACCCTTGAAAAAATTTCTACTGGCTGTTGCATCACAATCCATGGTAACCCTCATGTTATAGTGGTGGTGAATGATGAGGATGAGGAGAATTAGGAGGATAAGGCTTCTTTCACACATCCGTTTTTTACAATCAGTCACAATCCGTCAAAGTTGAAAAAAAACAGATCCAGTGCAAATTGTAAAAAACTGATGCGACTGATCAGTTATTTTGACGGATCGAGAGAGAGAGAGAGAGAGAGGGAGAGCGTGAGAGAGAGAGAGCGGGAGGGAGGGAGGGAGAAAGGGAGATGGGGAGAGGGAGTATTTTATGTGCCAGAATAACTGTAGGGGTTCAAATAAAGCAATAACAATTGTTCCGAGCATGCTCAGTGTGAAAAAAAACTGAATCCGTCGCTGGAATCCGTCTTGTGACGGATCCTGTGCCCATAGGCTACCATTATAGCCTACGACAGATGACGCTGGATCCGTTGTTGTACGTCTTTTCGACGTACACAAAAAACATTCCAAAGTCCGTTGTAATTAGCCGATGGACAAAGATTTTTCGACGGATCAGTCAAAAGACAGATGAAACGTATGGCCATCCATCACAATCGGTCGCTAATACAAGTCTATGAGAAAAAAACGAATCCTGCAGCAACAATTGCAGGATCCATTTTTTTCACAAAACGACGGATTATGACCGAAGGGAAAAAACGGATGTGTGAAAGAGGCCTACCACACCAAATAGCCAAAGTCAGGAAGCGTATACCTATGTGTGGGTGTGAAGAGGTGCATGGTAGTACACCACCCAAAAAAAAGACACTGTACTGGAGGTTATGTTTCGCTGTTATCATTCAGTGGTGTAGAGAAGTCTGCCCCAATCCAGCCCTTGTTCATTTTCATAAGAGTTAGTCTGTCAGCATTTTCAGTTGACAGGCAGATGCGCATATCAGTTATAATTCCACCAGCGGCACTAAAAATCTGCTCTGACAAAACGCTAGCGGCAGGGCAGGCCAGGACCTCCAAGGCGTAGAGAGCCAGTTCATGCCACGTGTCCAGCTTGGATACCCAATAATTAAAAGGCACAGAGGAATCACGGAGTATGTTGGTACGGTCAGCAAAGTACTCTTTCAACATCTTCCCAAACTTTCCAGGCCTTGTGAGAATACACTGCGACTCTGGGCCAGGGCGATGGGAGGGTCTGAGAAAAATGTCCCAATACTTTGCCAGTGTTCACCTGCCTCTGCTGGAATGTAGTTGGGTCTCTCTCGCCTGTACTCCTTGGTTGTCCAACGAACTATGACC
>VIAB01002879.1:662-17576 GCA_009801035.1 Oophaga pumilio | reverse complement strand
GTCCCTGCCTGGCAGCAGGCAGGGACACGGGCGCTACACTTATAGCATGGGTCTAGAAGTGTCACCAACCAGTACTGAGTGTTAGCACAAATTTTGATAATGTGAAGGTCACAGGAAAGGCAGCGCTGCATAAAGTTTGCCATGCGTGCCAGACTGATAACTAGCAAGCCTTCTGTGTCCTCACCATCAGGACGACTGTCCATGCTGTCCTCCTCCTCCCTTTCCTCAGGCCATCCACGCTGAACAGACGGTATGACAGTTGTGCTTGTAGTATCAACTATAGCGCAGGAAAGTAGCTCCTGGTCTTCCTCCTCCTCCTCTTCCTCACTGTCAACCAATCCACGTTGGGATGACATGAGTCTGGGCTGTGTGTAATCACCCTGTATGGTTCCTTGCTCCATCTCATTGTGCTCTGCCTGCAATGAATCCTCTTTCATTGTGAGCAGAGAGTTTTTCAGAATACAGAGAAGCGGGATGGTGGCGCTAATTATGGCGTCATCGCCGCTCACCATCTTGGTGGACTCCTCAAAGTTTTGTAGGATGGTACATGTGTCTGACATCCATGTTCACTACCGACGGCCTTGTTGATGCTGGTAGTCAACAACTGCCCTTTTCTGCTCACAAATCCTTTCCAGCATATGCAGTGTAGAATTCCAATGCGTGGGGACATCACACACCAGTCGGTGAGCCGGAAGCTGCAAACGCTGCTGAAGCATGGCAAGGGCGGCTGAAGCTGTGGATGACTTTCTAAAATGGGCACACAGGTAGCATACTTTCACAAGCAGATTCGACAGCTCTTGGTAGGTTTTGAGAAACCGCTAAACCACGAGGTTAAGCACATGGGCCAGGCATGGTATGTGTGTGAGCTCACCTCAGAGCCGCCACCAGGTTCCGGCCATTGTCACACACGACCATTCCTGGCTGTAGGTTCAGCGGTGTCAGTCACATTTCTGCCTGCTCTTTCAGAGCTGTCCACAACTCTTCAGCATTGTGAGGTTTGTCACCTAAGCATATTAGCTTCAGCACAGCCTGTTGCCGCTTGGCTGAGGCAGTGATGCAGTGCTTCCAGCTTGCGACTGATGTGGTCATTTCAGAGATGCAGGCTAAAGAGGAGGAGGATGACATGCAGGAGCTGTAGACTGTGGGGGCAACCCTGATTGACCTAGGGCCTGCAATCCTCGGCGTTGGTAGGACGTGTTCGATCCCAAGGTCCGACTGGGTCCTGGCTTCTACTATGTTAACCCAGTGTGAGATCAACGAGATGTACCATCCCTGCCCAGAAGCACTTGTCCACGTGTCCGTAGTTCAGTGTACTTTCCCTGTAACTTCATTGTTGAGGGCATGGGTAATGTTGTGGGACATGTGCTTGTGTAATGCCGGGACTGCACACCGGGAGAAGTAGTGTCAGCTGGGGACAGAGTACCTTGGGATGGACGCCGCCATTAGGTTGCGGAAAGCTTCCGTCTCCACAAGCCTAAAAGGCAACATTTCGAGCGCAAGCAGACAAGAAATGTGTGAATGTGGGGCGTTGGCTGCGTATTTCCGCTTGCATTCCAATGACTGGGGTATGGACAACTGAAAGCTGCTCTGGGACAAGGACGTGGATGTGCTTGCTGATGGTGGTACGACAGTTACAGGGCAGTAGGCATCTTTGCAGGCACCATGGACAGGGGATTGGCTACCACGCACAACAGCGGAAGAAGCAGTGTTGTCACCTGCAGACACTGTTCCTGGACCCTGGGGTTCAGCCCATAAAGTCAGGTGCTTCCCTGCCATGTGCCTGATAATGCAGGTGCTGGTCAGGCTGGTAGTTTTGCTACCTCTGCTGATGCAGGCATGGCAGGTGGTGCAAATGGCCTGTTTGGGGTTATCGGCAGAGTCTTTAAAAAGCAACCAGACTAGGGAAGATCTAACAGGTTGTACTGACAACTTTTGTTTTGTTGGTGTTATGAGGAACGGTTGCCCGCCTTCTGTCTGCGGCCACCACAGTGCTTCTTTCTGCCTGTTGTGGTGCTACGCCTCCCTCCCCCTGTGTGCTGCTGTTCTCGCTCTGCATGTCCTCCAGCCAGGTTGGGTCAGTTACTATATCATCCACTACCTCCTCTTCCACTTCCGCACCCTGGTCCTCCTCCTGACTTTCTGGCAATTGTGTCTCATCATCGTCTACCTCTTGTGACACGTTCCCACCGTTGCCTTCGTGTGAACGTGGCTGCTCCAATATTTGGGCATCACTACATGCAATCTCAGTTTGCCCCGCTTCAAGTGGACCGAGCGAGAGTCCCGAATCTATAAATGGAAAAGTGAACAGATCTTCAGAGTGTCCAAGTGTGGGATCAGTTGTCTGCAGGCGCTCAGCATGGTAGGAGGATGGAGGATTAGGGTGAGGAATATGCGGTCCAGAGTCACGGCTACTCAGACTTGACCATGTGGAAGACAGGGTGCTGGTGGTGGTGGTGGCAAAGTGAATGGAAGCATTATCTGCCATCCAACCAACTACCTTTTCACGTTGCTCTGGTGTCAAGATTGCTGTTCTACCGTCCCCTATGAATTCTGACAGGACTGAAGATGTGGGTGTTTGTTGTGGCACAATTGCATCTTGCCCACGGCCTCTGCCTCTGCATGCACCACCACCATCACGTCCACTTCCCCGTCCCTTGCCACGCGCCTTTCCCTTTTTAAATGGAGTACAATATTTTCCACATTCAATAAAAAAGGCTGAATTGAGAGCAAACTTAGATGCGATCCGTGTGCGGGAAAAAACGCACTTTCAAATATCTGGAATGTACTTTATTTGTTTAACAAACTAGTGTCTATAACCGTGGTAAGAACAAGAAAAAACTGTGTAATGTAGCCCTGAAATGCCACAATTTTTAGCACACAGAGAGATAGGAGTCTGACACCGATACCACACTGGTCACTATGTGGCCTGGACTTATTTATTTTTTTACCCCAAAAGACTGTATAGAAATAGGGTAACACACAGCAAATCCAGTGTAATGTAGCCCTGAAATGTCACAATTTTTCGCACACAGAGAGATAGACGTCTGACACAGATAACACACTGGTCAATATTTGGGCTGGATTTATTTTTTTTTACCCCAAAAGACTATAGAAATAGGGTAAGACACAGCAAAAAAAGGAGAATGTTGCACTGAAATGCCACAATTTTTAGAACACAGAAAGATAGGAGTCTGACACAGAGACCTCACTAGTCACTATGTGGCCTGGATTTCTTTTTTTTTACCTCAAAAGATTGTATAGAAACAGAGTAAAATTCAGCAAATCCAGTGTAATGTAGCCCTGAAATGCCACAATTTTTAGCACACAGAGAGATAGGAGTCTGACACAGTTACCACACTGGTCACTATGTGGCCTGGATTTATTTTTTTTTACCCCAAAAGACTGTATAGAAATAGGGTAACACACAGCAAATCCAGTGTAATGTAGCCCTGAAATGCCAGAATTTTTAGCACACAGAGAGATAGACGTCTGACACAGATAACACACTGGTCAATATGTGGGCTGGATTTATTTATTTTTTACCCCAAAAGATTTTATAGAAATAGGGTAACACTCAGCATAGGGTAACACTCACTAAATCCAGTGTAATGTAGCCCTGAAATGCCACAATTTTTAGCACATAAAGAGATAGACGTCTGACACAGATAACACTCTGGTCAATATGTGGGCTGGATTTTTTTTTACCCAAAAAGACTGTATACAAATAGGGTAACAGCAAAAAAGGGGAATGTAGGCCTGAAATGACACAATTTTTAGCACACTGATAGATCAGGCGTCTGACAAAGAGCCCACTTTCAAATATCTGCCCTGTATTTTTTTTTGGCCAGCAAAATTGTGTCAATAAGTAGGCTATGAGTGACACAACAAAAAAAATTCTATGGAGGCATGAAATGGCAAAATGTTTAGCGCAATGATATGCAATCCGTGTGGTGAACAAAACCCAGTGTAATATATCTGCCCTGTAGCTAAATATATTTTGGGCAGATAAATATTTTTTGGGCAGCAAAATGGTGTCAAAAATTTTATAAGACACTTCAAAAAATTCTACAGTACCACAAAAATGGGAGATTTTTAGGCGCACTCAGATGTCAGGCCTGGGACAGGCAAACCCGTTTAAAATATTTTCACGCTGTACTATGAAAAGGATCTGCCTGTATTCTGCAGTGTCAACAAGCAATTAGACAAAAAAATGGTGTTCTGGATTTCTTTGGAAAAAAATAAGCAGGATTAAGATGCCAAAAAAATTTGCTGCCCATTGAGACCTAGGGCTGTGTAGATACGGTCAATATAGCTTATAGGCAGCAGCAGCAGACAGTAATGGAATGGACCCTCTTGATGTATGCAATTAAGGATGACACAAAGAATGCCTGTCTGTCTGCTACTGAGATCTATATACCCACATACAGTACGTGCATGCCTTGCACTGATATGTATATACACTCCCTGCCTACCTAGCACTGCAATCTAAATATGCCGTAATTAGTCCTTAGAAGGACTGTTGATTAAGCTGGATTTGTGTCTTCTTTGATGTTAGTTAGACCTACACTAACTTCTAAACCCCCTAAATCTGACCCTAACTCGGCAGCAGCTTTCCCTACACTCGCTAATTCCAGAGCAGACAGAGCCGAGCATGGCACCGCCCCGTCTCTTATACATCTGATGATGCTGTGCGGCCAGCTAATCACTGTAATAACACAACAAAGATGGCTGCAGCATTACAGTGCATGGCAGACAATCCCTGCATGTTTATTGGCGCTCTAAAGAGCGCCAAAAATGCAGGGCGTGCACCAGTACTCCCGCCGAGCAAACACGGAAATGCTTGCCGAGTACCGCGAGTACACTGATGCTCGGGCTAGTAACAAGTTTTACCGAACACATTCGCTCATCACTAAACACGAGGTGATCCGGGAGAAAAGGCGGCGGTAGCTGCAACGCCCTGGCAGAGGAACAACAGCAGGCCGGATGACCAACGGCCTCGTACGGTACCTTGACCTGCACAGGGACTATGGCTTCCTGCAGTAGTTGAAAACCAGGGCCAAAGTTTACCTGAATGCTAGGTTCCTCCAGTTCCGTCACCCTCTCCGACAGGGGGACTATGTAGATTTTGTTAAGGAGCAAGGACCCCGGGGGCCCTATGTGATGGCTATTAGAATGGCATCCGACTTTGAGACCAGTTCACCACAGGAGATCTCGCAGGTGGAACGGCTGGCTGCTGCGGCCGCACAGGAGGAAGCAGTAAGGCTTACGCAAGTGTGTCAACAGAGCCACAGGCTCAAGGAGCCACAGGACCTCCGCTGGAGGGAATGTGGAGCAGGAGGAATAGCGGAGACTCCTCCTCCTCTAGTTGGTCCTCATCCAATTTGTACATGGTGGTACAGGGTCCCCATGCGGCCTACTATGCAACACAGCAGCCTTGTCCAGATTGATGTGGTCCCTTTAAGGATTGATCTTAATAGGTGCAGGTTGCGCCCATCAAATCTAAGGGAATGTTCTGCGTCCGTAAGAGGGCAGTTGGCCCTGCATGGCATCTAAAGACAATGCCGTCTGACGTGGCCACATGTTAATGGCCATGACTTTGTTCTCCCTTCCTCCCAGTTTGTTTGCATCCATTGGTAGCTCCCCTGCTAAGATCACGGGACCAAGACGGCTGTTGGACTGCCTGTTCCTGAACTTTGCCCCCACTTTGACCCTTGGACTAGCCCCATGTTTAAAATGTAGCCCATTACCGTTAAAGGGACCACGGTCCTCTGAAAGGATGGAGGGGAAGACTGTTCCCAGAAAGACAAGGGTCACGTTGCCCCCTACACATAGGACTGTCGAGCCTAAATGAGGCCCACTTCAAAGACTGTGTGCCCGTGTTAAAGGGATCACCGGCCATTATAGGACTACGTGCGCTTTCCAAACTGTTTTTTTATGTTTCTATTCAGATTGCCATGGCCAGGGATAGCCATGTTCAAGGAGGGAGGAGTGTAAGGAGGTGGCCGGTCTTCTCAGTTGCGCCCTCCCCTCCTTCTGTGTGACCACCCGTGCACCTTATATAATGAATATAATAATGAAGTTTGCATGTGTTGTATGAGTTATGTCATGTAAATCAAATTGTCTTATGTTGTAATGTGATGTTCTCCTTTAAATGGCCATAAGAGCTAGGAACAGCAATAGTTAATAAGGGGGCTGGACTTTCAGCCAGGAGGAAAGAGGAAGCTGTAGCAGCCAGTGTTTAAATGGTCTTTTTGTCCATCCTGTATCACTGTTCAATAAAAAAGTTACTTTTCCCTGTTGGAACACAGCTGTACTCCTGGACTCTTAATTGCCTGGACTGCTGTGACCAGAAGGAAGAGAAGATAACTTCTTGGGATAAATGCTGTATCAGTACTGTAATGCATGTACAAGGGCCGGGGTGTCTACTGACTGTGTTTAGTGGGTGAGCTTGGTCCGGACTACCACCCAGGTGCCCCTTGTTACAGCTCAGTGGATAGCACTGCAGCCTTGCAGCGCTGGAGTACTGTGTTCAAATTCCACCAAGGACAACATCTTCAAGGAGTTTGTAGGTTATCCCTGTGTTTGTGTGAGTTTTCTTCAAGGTCTCTGGTTTTCTACCACACTCCAAAGACATACTGATAGGGAATCTAGATTGTGAGCCACAATGGGAACTGTGCCAATAATGTCTGTAAAGCGCTGTGGAATTAATAGCGCTATATAAGTGAGTAATATAAATAAATAAATAAATATTCCGTCACTGCATGTTCAAGCATTGCAAATTGATAGTCATTCCTTTAAAAAGCTGGAAGTGATTTTAATTATTATTCATTCTGAAACTGGTTCATTATATCATAAATTATCTCGATGAAGTTAAAGCACATCCAGGTATGAGTGTCACATCACACAACTAGCTGAAGCCGAAACTTCCAAGCTCATGACTGTTTCACATTTTACATTAGGGTATAAAAATGAATGGGAGGATCTTGTTCATGTGCGGTTACTTCTTCCCTTTACATTTAATGCTCATTTCACCATTAAAGAGAACCTGTCATCTGCCAAAACCACGGGCAACATGAATCAGAGTCTCACTGCGGTATTGCAGTCATGTATGTTTCATTTTGAAACAGTGAGGCACACTTTGTAAAGCTAACCGAGGACTGTGCTTCAGCAGGCTAGACCAAGAGGCCAGTCGCCGGTGCCTTCTCCTGCTCCACTTCCCTAGACTCACAGATGTCTGCTTATTTGTGTATGCAGGGAGAGATGAAAGATGAATGAATACATTTGAATGACATTTAATTCTACTTGAGTTTTACAAAAATATGCATTAGCCAAAATGCGGATCTTTTGTAATTTGATCACAGCGACAACTCATGAGGTCACAAAAGACCCCACAACAGCATCCAAAGAACTGCAGGCCTCACTTCCCTCAGTCAAGGTTACTGTTCATGACTCCACCATAAGAAATAGACTGATCAAAAATGGCCTGCATAGCAGAGAGTCTCGTCTCAGTTTTGCCGGAAAACACCTTGATGATCCCCAAGACTTTTGAGAAATACTCTGTGGACTGATGAGAAAAAAGTTGAACTTTTTGGAAAGTGTAAGTTCCTGTAAGGATTTCAGACTTCCCTTTGAGCCTGTTTGCATTTATCCAAGATGGAGTCTTGTATCTCGCCCTGTCATGGAACTTCCTGCCTGTCCTGTTATTTAAGTCCGGGTCGTGTTTTCCTCCATGCCTGAGTATTTTGTACTGTTGGCTCCTGAGCTTCTGCCTGTTTCTGGTGAACTCCCTGCTACTGCTACTCGTTTACTCCGTGGTCTGCCTTCGCCTAGTTAAGCTGCCTTCCATCTTCTATGTGCTCCTGGACCTTGACCGAGGTTTCCTATTGACCGGAATACTTGGGTTTTGCCTCTTGCCTTTGAAGCTGCAGCGGTCAGTAAAAGTGTTATCTTCCTCATATCTTCTGGACTGTTGTGCTGTGCTGCAGGACTTGAGCGGGACTTGTCATTCCTTAAAGGTACCGTTAGATACCTTCCTCTGTCTATGCCTCATCTACATATTACTGTACTTCTACCAAAAACTGACGTACGCACATATGTTCAAGTCATTGCTGGACTACCTCGTTTAAGTACTGTGTACATACCACTACCCCCTTGCAGGATAATCACGTTTAAGTACTGTGTGCTTCCCATTAATATCTTTGCTGGACTTCCACGTTTAGTACTGTGTGTATTCGCACTAATATCTTTATGGGACATCCTTGTTACACTCCTACGTCATATTCTTGCTGGACTGATTCGTATTAGCGGTAGCGTCCCGCTATTCTTTTTTCTGTGATTTACTATATTTGCTGAGCACCTCGTTTCAATTGCAGGAATATCTTTGTTAGTTTTGTTTGCATTTATATTTTGTCAAATACACCTTTTTGCTGCAGTTTTGTTCTCAGAGTGGTTTTATCCCACACTATCAGATTCCGTAGTACCTTTATAATTATTACAGTCCCATTACATCTCGCATAGAAGTAACACAGCATTTCAGAAAAGGAACATCATGCGACCAGTAAAATATGGTGGTAGTAGTGTGATGGTCAGGGGGCTGTTTTGCTGCTTCAGGACCTTGCTGTGGTAAATGAAACCATGAATTCTGCAGTCTACCAAAAAATCCTGAAGGAGAATGTCTGGCTATCTGTTCATGACCTCAAGCTGAAGCGCACTTTATTATGCAGCAGGAGAATTATCCAGAACCCACCAGCAAGTCCACCTCTGAATAGCTTAAGAAAAACAAAATTAAGACTTTTAAATGGCATAGTCAAAGTCCAGACCTTAATCCGATTGAGATGCTGTGGCATGACCTTGAAAAAACGTTTCATGCTCGGAAACCCTCCAATGTGGCTGAATTACAACAATTCTGCAAAGATATGTGTGCCAAAATTCCTCCAAAAAGACTGTCAGTTATCACAAACGCTTGATTGCAGTTGTTGCTGCTAAGGGTGGCCCAACCAGTTATTAGGTTTAGGGGGCAATCACTTTTCACACAGGGCTGTTATGATTTGGCAGCCGAGTAGGACAGTAGCAAAAACAGCCAAGGCAGTAAGACACCCAGAGAGGTTGGTGACTAATAGATTGCAGACCCCTAAACTAACCACACAACTAGAAGCAGCCATGGGACGTACCTACGATGACCTAGACGCCTCGACACAGCCGGAGAGTTAGCTAAGCCTAAAGATAGAAAGGGGAAAGCTAACTGCCCCGGAGTAGCGCCCCAAAGGAATAGGTAGCCCCACACATATATTGGCGGTGAGACAAGATGAAATATAAACGCAGGCATAAAATAGTGTAAGCAAACGCTGGGGCCCAAAACTATCTAGATAGGACAGGACAGGAAAGAATACTGTCTGCAATCCAGCAAAACCCTAGGAAAAATTCCAACACTTCTGATTCCAAAAATACTGAGACCACACGATCTCTCCCCCGCTAGATCAGAACTCTGGTGTGAACAGGTAGCTACCCAGCAGCTACTGAAATAACAGGGACTGAAGAAATAAACAGAGATAAATGAGAAACAGAGACCAGCACAGGCCCCAGCATGGGACCCGGCTGACCTCACTCAGAAGGCAGAAAAACAAAAGAATACAAAACCACAGAAACAAGCAGAAAATAACTTATCTGAAAGTTGCAGGAGACAGCAGAAAGCAAGCTGACTTCCAAACTGGACCAGTAAGAAACAACTAATCACCGGCGAGGATCATGGGAAGGTTACTCCCTTGAATCTCCCCAGTCATCACTCCCAGATTGCCAATTGTCCGCAGCAGAATCCTCAGCTGAAGGGCCTCTGTCAGTCAAGGCAGCTTCATCACCATCAGCAGCCACCAGAGGGAGCCCCAACTCAGAATCCAGAGCATTCACAACACAGGGCCCTGTATGTTTGGATTTCTTTTTCCCTTAATAATAAAGATCTTTATTGAAAGACTTCATTTTGAAGCCATTTCTTTGTTGCCCTGGCTGTATGTTTTGGGTCATTGTCTTGCTGGAAGACCCAGCCACAATCCATTTTTAATGTCCTGGCGGAGGGAAGGAGGTTGTCACTCAGGATTTTACGGTACATGGCTCCATTCATTTTCCCATTGATGCAGTGATTGAAGTAGTCCTGTGCACTTAGCAGAGAAACAACCCAAAAACATAATGTTTCCACCTCCATACTTGACAGTGGGGATGGTGTTCTTTGTGTCATAGGCAGCATTTCCCTTCCTCCAATCACGGCGAGTTGAGTTAATGCCAAAGAGCTAAATTTTTGTCTTTTCTGACCACAGCACCTTCTCCCAGTCACTCACAGAATCATCCAGGTGTTCATTGGCAAACTTCCGATGGGCCTGCACATGAGCCTTCTTTAGCAGGGGGACCTTACGGGCACTGCGGTACTTTAAACCTTTACGGTGTAGTGTGTTACCAATGGTTTTCTTGGTGACTGTTGTCCCAGCTGCTTCGAGATCATTAACAAGTTCCCCCCATGTAGTTTTAGGCTGATCTCTCACCTTCCTCATGATCAAGGATACCCCACGAGGTGAGATTTTGCATGGCGCCGTAGATTGATGTCGATTGACATTTTGTATTTCTTCCATTTTCTTACTATTGCACCAAGACTTGTCTCCTTCTCACCCAGCATCTTAAGCTAGTTTTACACTAGCGTTTGGCAGGGCTGCGTACTTCCTCCGTTAAGCCCCACCCACTTCCGCACCTCTTCCGTTCAGCTCTGCCTACGTCTGCATGCGTACTGCGTACCTTATCTTTAACATTGGGTACGCAGGCCATTCGGATGTATGCGGATGCGCCTGCATGCGTCGTTTTGGCGCTGCGCCGAACTGCATCGAACGCAACATGATACATGTTGTTCCGGTCGGTGCAGTGTCAAAACGACACATGCGGACGCATCCGCATACATCCGAATGGCCTGCGTGCCCAATATTAAGGATAACGTACGCAGGATGCATGCAGACATAGGCGGAGCTGAACGGAAGAGGTGCGGAAGTGGGCGGGGCTTAATGGAGGAAGTACGCAGCCCTCTGCAGCCCTGCCGAGCGCTAGTGTGAAACTAGCCTTACTTATGGTTTTGTAGCCCATTCCAGCTTTATGCAAGTGTATGATCTTGTCCCTGACATCCTTACAAAGCTCTTTGGTCTTGCCCATGTTGTAGATGTTAGAGTCTGACTGATTAATTGAGTCTGTGGACAGGAGTCTTTTATAAAGGTGACTATGTAAGACAGATATCTTTAATGCAAGATATGCAAATGAAAAACTATTCTTTGTTCCTTTCCTCTAATTAGTTTTTTCCTTGGTGTTAATGCTCCTTGTCCGTTTCTTTTGTTTTTAATACTGTATGTACTTATTTTTGTATATTTATGTCTTTTTTATTTATGTATTATCTTATCAACAGCCACACAAGGGAGAGGGTTCCTTATTCTTTATTATCACTATCTGTATGAGCCGTGTGGATGGATTTGGATAAGGAAAGAAATCTATATGGGGACCAGAGGAGAATTGGAAATATTAGTGATGAATACTGGATTCGCTCTTGACATGGAATTTCCTTCATCTACTCCAATAATTGCGTCTATGTCTACCATATCCATGGATATATCTTAATGCTAACCCTCCTCTGTGCAGTGTTTGTTTGTTATGTGCTCTTAACCTTCATTGTCATTGCTTTTATATATTATGTGCATATTGTATTTCTATTACATACCCCCAAAATGTGCCTTGGAATTTTTTCATCTTCACTGTAACAGTGTACCGAAAGGTGTCTTTTCCCGCTGGGTGCGCATGCGCTGTGAGCCCTGGGGTTCGCGTGCGCTTGGAAAGGCATCCATACAGTTCCACAGTGGGCCAGTGACGTCACAGGAAATCTTTCCTTTGACCCGCACCGGAAGTGGGATGGCCGGACCGAGCGCGTGCTGCCCGGGGTTGCACTGCGCATGCGCCCGCTACACAGCGGTCTCATTTATTTGGTTCTATTTAAATGTGGCACATTTGGGGTGTCCACATCGCCCCCCGAGGAAGCCCACTAGCGCGAAACGCGTGTCAGGGCTGTTTGGCACACAGAGTGATAAGCTCCCCACATGGGTAAGATTTGGATCTAGTTACCTGTACTATTTTCGGCACTTTACATGGCTTAACGGTGGGACTCTGGTCCTTTTCTCTCTTATCCAAATACTGAGGATTAATCATTATATATTTGATTTACCATGCTCTATGTGAGTCTCCTAATAGTGCATTGTACTTAGTGTAGCGGTCTCTCTGTGCACCTTGGATGTACTCTCCCCACTTTTCATACTCATCCTGATGATTTTTTGTATTTTTGTCATTTGGTTTTAGTACTTGCTGTGTTTACATGTGAGTTAATAAAGTTTTGAAGTGTACTTTTCAACACCAATATTGCTTCATCTTGATTTATTATGGAGTACATGGCTCCATTTTTGTATAAGTGTATATTATATTAGGCTGTAGGAGCCAGAACTCTTAATGGTTGGTAGCGGATGAAATACTTATTTCTCACTGCAAAATGCAAATAAATTTATATTTTATACAATGTGATTTTCTGGATTTTAGTTTTGATATTCTATCTCTCAATGTTAAAATTAACCTACCCTTAAAATTATAGACTGTTCATGTCTTTGTCAGTGGGTAAACTTACAAAATCAGCAAGGGATCAAATACTTATTTCCGCCACTGTGTATATATACAGGTTCATATCTTCAGATCACCTTTGCTTGCATAAAATCCCTGGGCCCCTAGCTGCAGGCCGGTACTTCTGGTTTTGATGAGAGCCTGGGAGGATCATGATGCTATGAGACCTTGTAAGTGCATACGTGAAACATTCCAGGGCTCCAACGAAGCTGGAAGTCCTGGCCTGGGGATTTCAGCACACTCAACGGTGATCTGAGATGCGGTGAAAACTGAACGGGAGTGGAGATTAACCAGTGAGGTGACAACTATTTCTTTCTACATTACTATTATTATTCTCTGGGATTTGGCGAAACTCCAGACCATAATAAAAGATAAACTTATTTTCTGATAACTTCTATGCAAACTGAATTTCCCAGGGAAAACTGCATGAACAGGCGAGGTGAAACTTTGCCTGCTCAGCTCATTTCTAGGAGAGACCTGTCAGTCAAAGGGATTAGGCTTGGGAGAAGCCGCTATGGACCAGTCACTGAATAACTAGTTATCTGAGACATTTAGAGGTTGATTCATTAAAGGGGTTTTCCACTACAAACCTTTCTCAATCCCTATGCTTTCCCCTTGTAAAATAATCAGAGCTATACTCACCTCCAGTGTTGGTGCTGTTCTAGTGGTGTTAGCACTGGCTTTCCCAGGGATCTCATGACATTGTTATGTCAAGGGATCCCTGTAAACAATCAGCGTCCACATTATTCCACCAGCGTTCGGACAAATCACATACATCCGGAGGAAGTGAATGCTGCTTCTGTCTTACTAGCCATGGATGTATGTGATATGTCCGAAGGTAGGGAGAGTGAAGTAGTCGTCGCTGATTGGCCACATGGATCCCTTGACATAACAATGTCATGTGATTCCTGGGTAAGTATTTTACAAGGGGAAAACATAGGGATTGAGAAGGGGTTGTTCGAGTAGTAGACAACACCTTTAAGACTGGTGTTACACATGCCAGTCTTAATGAAAGGCTCGCTAGAGTACCAAGAGCTTAATTCATTAACATGTGTACGTCACTTAATGAATTAGTCACATCTTCTCAATAGCATGCGCCTCCGTGTGCTTTACCAGAAATGTTACTCCAGTATGTCACAATGAAAATGGCAAAAGTTTGTGAAACTCTTCATTGGTCAAAAATATTGCGACTTTCCAAAGAGTTTTACCCCAGTTTTATGGAGTAAAAGCTTTGATGAATTGGAGCCTCAGTCCTCAGCCTTTTTCAGAAATGCAGCTGCATTTGAGTAAAACATACACAGCTGCAAGACTCTGGTTTAATGCTGCCTGTAATTTGGGCAGCATGAATCAGATAATAGGTTCAATCTAAAATTTCACATTAGGAAAGCAAAAATCAATGTTTGTTAAAGGTCACATATAGCTATGCATATACAGCTTTGGCAAAAATTAAGAGACCACTGCACAGTTTTATAAAAATCAGCTTCTCTACATGTCTGACAGCCATTCCATTCCAGTGTCAGTTGAATTCCAATCAGAGTACACCTCATTCTACTTAATGTGCTTCTGATTAGGTGATCACCTGAACCAAATCTTATTTAACGAAGGAAAGTATGAAAAACACTGCTGTGGTGTTCACAATCCTCTTGCAATAGGACAAGCTAGATGGCAAAACAAGTGCTAGTAATATCCCAAAAGTAATAGGAATCAAAAATTAACTTTTAACTATGCCAAAGGAGTTGAAAAGAAAAGTCTTGAGTGAGGAAAAGAAGGGCTCAATTCTGGCTTTACTAGTAGAGGGATACAATGAGTGTCATGTTGCCTCCATCCTTACGGACGGCAGTCCATTACAACAAGGTCAAGCAGCAGACACTGGGGACAATAAAGCTAAAGACCGCCCAGGAGTAAAAATGACTTTCCACTGATTGGGATGACTGTCATCTTATTCGAATGTCACTCAGCAACCGCAGGATGACATCAAGTGACTTACAGAAAGAATGGCAACTGGGGTGAAGTGCAAGGCAAGAACAGTTCGTAACAGGCTCCTAGAGACAGGGCTCAAGTCATGTTAATCTAGAAAAAAGCCTTTCATCAATGAGAAGCAAAGGAGAGCCAGGCTGAAGTTTTCCAAAGACAATAAGGATTGGACTATAGAGGACTGGAGTAAGGTAATCTTCTCTGATGAGTCTAATTTTCAGCTTTGCCCAACACCTGGTCATCTAATGGTTAGACGGAGACCTGGAGAGGTCTGGTACCCACTGTGAAATTTGGTGGAGGATCGGTGATGATCTGGGGATGCTTCAGCAAGGCTGGAATTGGGCAGGTTAATCTTTGCGAAGGACGTATGAATCAAGCTGCATGCAATGTTATCCTTCAAAAACAGTTGATTCCTTCTGCTCAGGCAATGTTCCCCAACTCTGAGGACTGGTTTTTCCAGCAGGACAATGCGACATGAGAAACAGCTAGTTCAATCAATGGGTGAATGAAGGACCACCACATCAAATTCCTATCATGGCCAGCCCAATCACCAGACCTGAACCCCATTGAAAACCTCAGGAATGTAATCAAGAGGAAGATGGATAGTCACAAGCCATCAAACAAAGAACTGCTTAAATTTTTGTACCAAGAGTGGCTTATGGTCACCCAAAAGCAGTGTGAAAGACTGATGGAAAGCATGCCAAGAAGCATGAAAGCTGTGATTAAAAATCATGGCTATTCCACAAAATATTGATTTCTGAACTCTTCCTGAGTTAAAACATTAGTATTGTTGTTTCTAAATGATTATGAACTTGTTTTCTTAGCATTATTTGAGGTCTGCTAGCACTGCATTTTTTTATTATTTTGACCATTTCTCATTTTCTGAAAATAAATACAAAATTTATTGCTTGGAAATTCGGACACATTTTGTCAGTAGTTTATAGAATAAAAGAGCAATTTACATTTTACTCAAAAATAAACCTATAAAGAGAAAAATCAGACAAACTTAAAATTTTGCAGTGGTTTCTTAATTTTTGCCAGAGCTGTATTGTATATGTATACAGTATGTACAATTCATTATTAATGGGTAAATTCCCAGTATTATGTAAATCGTTAACTTCCTATTATCTCTGTTAATTATTCACCAGAGATAAGTATACATAAATATATATAGACAATGAGTATAGTTGGACCATAATCTCTAATCCTCATCCAGTGCTTGATTAATGACTGTCTTGGTATGATTCATGTTTATTTATTTGGTGACCATTTTTAACGAAGCGGGTTACATTGGGCATTGCATTATTTCAGAAATGCCTTCTAAGAAATATTAAGCCTGAAATCTCAAGTGGCTTTCATGATAAAACTTCCAAAAGTATTTTGGGCAGGAAACCATCTACACAGCCTTCCTCTAAATCATAGGTCATCAGAAAAAAACAGAGGAGCCAAAATTCCATAGAAATATTCAACCACTCCACCAAATCTGGCAGCTCATAAATCTTTTTATGAGACACTCTCCAGTTATCTGGTACGATAGTAATCAATTCCATACTTTCCTTTCGCAGAGCTGAGATTATTTTGTGGAGTCTCAAGTGGTGAGAGGCATTGTACACCTCCCTTGGCACACCTAAGCTCTCAGGATGTGGTATATATAAAACACAAAACCTTCCTACCTTCTTTTTTCGTTCCTTCATTTTTCGCATGCTTTAGAACTTATTTGTCCCAGATGGGCAAAAAGTTCTACATTTGGTCTCAATGATAAGAATCACCTAAGCGTCCTAAAGTTCATGCTGCACACACTATAATACAACATGGAAAGCCTTCATACCAAGATATTCAGAATGAAGGAAGGCCAGTAGTGTAGCTACCGGGGGGGCAGAAGGGGCGGTGGCCCTGGGCCCCGCGCACTGAGGGGGCCCACCCGGAGCTACGCTACTGTAACTGTATCGGCGTGCTCAGTGCGCCGATACAGCTACATTCTGCGGCAGAGCAGGGAGAATCGATCTCCGCTATGGGGCCCCTGAGCAGGTGGCGGGGGGCCCTGTGCCAGCAGTGGGCCCCCCACCCGTCATCGGAGTGTCAGCTGTATGACCGTATTGAGAGAGAAGGAGCGAGCGCTCCTTCTCTCCCATAATCTCCTTCTCAGCATCTGACAGCGGGAGCAATGATGTCACTGCCCGGCGCCCGCTGTTAGGAGGGAGAGCAGTGAGCAGCGCTTGAGCCGGGAGCAAGAGAGGTGAGTACAGGATTTATTATTTTTGC
>VIAB01002878.1:158550-169275 GCA_009801035.1 Oophaga pumilio | reverse complement strand
GTCGGCTTATACACGGGTCGGCTTATACTCGAGTATATACAGTACTTATGTAAGCAGCATACCAATGAAGACAGGGATTTTATCTGTAGTATGAGACATATTTATTGAAAAGATAAGGAAATGAGCATAGGACTTCATTCAGACGTCTGAGATTCTTGTATGCGAAAAAAACTGACTGATTTCACCAGTTTTTTTGGATGAGATTTTCATTAATTATTCAATTTTTATCATCAGCTTCATTAGTGATTTTCTCATATGCTCAATAAAAAAAAAATCTTCTCCTACCCATTTCAATGTTATAAGCGTGCCGGATGCTGCTTGTACACTGATGCCATCTGTGTGCGGTCGGGACTTGTAGGGCTGATTTTGATTTGTGCCTTGAATCATAAATGGACACAGAGACCTGAACGGCTCCATAGCCTAGAATAGGTACGTATTCTATTTGTGCAAAATGCTAATCAAGCACGTATGTGAAAACGGATATCCAAATGATGCCTTAAATCACCACACCAGTGTTTTTCTATTGCAGTCCTGTAATGGTGCTACTATCTAAGTTCCCTGCTTTTAGTTTTATACTTACCCACCACCTTCTTCTTCTGTTATCGGCGCAGCTCTGGTTGGTCTCCAGCAGTTTGTGACCTGTCGGATCACTCCAGTGTTTGCTGTCCTGAAGTTACAACTCCTTGTATGTCTATATATGCTAGAATTAAGCTCTCATACACTTACATTGAGAGGTTGTGACTAGTGATGAGCGTGCTTGGTGCTGTGACAAAGTCACTGGTAAAGTACTGGATGGGAGATATGTATCAGTAAGGTTGTTAGCTTCAGTGATATGAACCTAGGGAAATTGGTCCAGCACACTGAGAGGGGTTAATTGACCATTTTAAGGGCTAGGTTTTTAAGTGAAGAGCAGGTGGGAGGTTGTTCAGCATATCTCCTCCCCAGGGTAGGGTTTAAAAGGTAAATAGCTTTGTGAGTCATTCGGTGGTGGGTGTGCCTGGAGTTGTGAACGCCAGAGCTGTGTGTGGAGCTTGCAGATCTCCTATATTTGAATGTCTTTGGTAAAAGGACATGGAAGCTGGACTCTAAGCCAGGTGGGCAAACCAGCACTATTGCAGGTGTGGGGACTCGAACATATTTTTTGAGCACGCCGAAGACATTCGGTTAGCACACGAGCATGCTCGCACAACACCTCATCTGAGCATGTTCACTCATCACTAGTTGTGACCTTTACCTCTGACTTCCGGTCAGTCAGAAGTTGTGGTCACAAGATGGCGTCGCAGAATTGGAGCGGCATCGGGTAGAGCTTAAGACGGTGGCTGGTGAGTGTATCACTAGGGTCAGAGAACTTTGATTAGTAGTAATTAAAAGCGCTGGAGTGGTGCCTCGAAGAGATAAATGGTGAAGTTATGCAAAAGCTAATATTATTATTTGGATAAGTAAATATGTGGGATTATGTTTCATAGGGAGACGGTGGAAAGCGAGTACCGAGTAGGAAGACATGTAAAAGGCTATGTTCACACGCTGCATCTTTGCAGATTTTTTTTATAAGGCGTAAAACAGCTGCGTTTACAGTACTACCAAAATGAATGAGATTTGTAAAATCTTATTCACATTGTCCGTTTTATTTTTTTTGCATGCTTGTGATCCGCAGTACATTTGTATTACATTTCAGCATGTCAATTTTTTTCAGTGTTTTTCACTTATCAAATGAACGGATAAAAATTTAAGTAAAATTGCACAAGTCAAAAACGCTCAATTTTCGCAGCAGTTTTCCTGCCAAAAGGGTGTTTTTAGGGCTGAAAGAAATGCTGGAAAAAACGCAGCGTTTGAACATACCGTTAAAGATTCAAGTTAAAGTAATAACCATTGTGCCTAACTAGGAATAATGATTAATAAGTAGCTCCAGTCCATCAATTAATAATGAATGCTTTTTAAATAAGACACAGTAGACAAACATCTCACCAAACAAAGAAACCACCAGAAACAATTTTTTTTTCTCCTTTCAGAATGACTGAAAGCAAAGAGCTGCCTGGAGCATTAGTGGAGGAGATCGGAGGACCTAATGGAGTGATGGAAGAACATCTGGATTTTCTGAAGGAGCGCTTTACTTTAATTACCATGAAAGAGTTAAAGGAAAATAAGGAAGAGTTAGCGAAAAAGATCGTATGCATCTTTAATTGGGGAAACAAACCGGATGTTGACGGCGAGCTCCTGAAATGTCTACCTCGGCTCAAAGTGGTGGCAAGCGCTGGAGCTGGAGTTGACCACTTGGATATAAAGATGATTTCAAGCTTTGGCGTAAAAGTGGCCAATACACCGCATGCTGTCACCAATTGTACAGCAGACTTGGCAATGACATTGCTACTGGTAGCAGCCAGGAATTTTATGGAGGGTAATGTAAATGAAACCTTTATGATCTGCAGTAACTGTACACACATGGTAGTAGATTCCCTTCCTACAGCTTCATTTTGTGTAAGGTTACATTGCCCAGTAATTCCTATAAGAAGCTACAGGAACAGTTGTCTATGCAATAATAATAATACATTTACATTTTTTTTTTATCTAAAGATTAAAGCTTTTTTTATTGTTAGAAAATACAAAATGATATATATATATCATATTTTCTATTGTTGATCAGCAGAGCGAGCTAAACCTGGTAAAGTCAAGCAACCTGTAACATGTCTTCTGAAAATCTGGTTTGGGTCCCTGCTGGCCATGTGAAGCCTCCCCTAATCCCGCGGCTGTGTGCAATAAGAGGGAGGATCACCACCGTGCAGCGCTAAATTGTTGATGCCTGCACGATGGAAAAGTTCTACAACTTCTTTATGACGTAGCGGCTGTAACAGACCCCTAATCTTTTCATGGGGTCTGACTTTGGTTATTCACCAGTTCGGTGTAGCCTAATTCACTATTATGGACCTTTGAGGTTGTTCACAGTTTTGCTGATGAGCCACATCTCCACTTCTGCTGTGACCTGTACATAGAGTAGGGCTTCTTCATCGGAATAGGGTCACCTGGTGTCCCGCGTTCCTCTGCTCTGTGTGCATGTTGTGTAGTGACATGCCTGGCGCAGGTATGAAAGAAAATATAAAAATAACCCCCAAACCCATCAATTACTATTAATCAGTATTCAAAAAGGAATCTGTCGTTAAAATGCAGTGAAAGCTGGAAGTAGACTGCTATAAAGTAGGATGAGGTGGAGGGAAAAGATTCTTGTATTTTGTTCATTTCAATCTGGTCTTATATGGTGCATAGGAGTCCAGTAGGCGGTCCTATCCAGTGATTGACGACATTAAGTAATAGGACTCGCACAAAGAAAAAGCTGTCAATCACTGAGTAAGACCACAAGTTAGGCTTCTAAGCCAACAATGAGTATGAAATGTGTAACGCTAATGCAGGCGCCCCTCATGGTTCCCCTTTTCCATGCAGGGATGCCGACATACCGCCGCGGCTGTGAGCTCACCTCCCTGTCTCTCAGCACGTCTCCTTGCCTCCTGCTGTCTGTGCGTGCTGCACAGACTTCCTGGAGGTGCTCCTAGTGCGTGTATCCTCACCTGCTCTTAAAGGGACAGCACACATACTGTGAAAATTCTCACAGCCAATAGCTAGAAGGCATCTTGCATAAAAAGCACCCTCCCCATGGAGAGATGCCTGAGTAACCCCTATAGTTCCCGGAGTAGTGTGTGCAACTGTAACTTGCCAGGTCCCTTATCCTATTATCCCATGTAGTGAGTGTTAACCTGCACCCCTGGTCCTTGTGTGGCCAGGGGCCTGAACCTGAACCCCTGCCCCTTGTGTGGCCAGGGACCTGAACCTGAATCCCTGCCCCTTGTGTGGCCAGGGCCTGAACCTGAAGCCCTGCCCCTTGTGTGGCCAGGGCCTGAACCTGAACCCCTGCTCCTTGTGTGGCCAGGGCCTGAACCTCTGAACCTAAACCCCTGGTCCTTGTGTGGGCTGGGCCCTGAACCTGAACCCTTGGTCCTTGTGTGGCCAGGGCCCTGAACCTGAACCCCAGGTCCTTGTGTGGCCAGGGCTCTGAACCTGAATCCCTGCTCCTTTTGTGGCCAGGACCTGAACCGGAACCCCTGCTCCTTGTGTGGCCAGGGCCGGAACCTGAACCCCTGGTCTTTGTGTGGCCAGGGCCCTGAACCTGAACCCCTGCTCCTTATGTGGCCAGGGCCTCAACCTGAGCCCCATGTCCTTGTGTGGGCAGGACCCTGAACCACAGGTCCTTGTGTGGCCAGAACCTGAACCTAAACCCCCATGTAGTGAGTGTTAACCTGCACCCCTGGTCCTTGTGTGGCCAGGGCCTGGACCTGAATTCCTGGTCCTTGTGTCGCAAGGGCCCTGAACCTGAACCCCTGCTTCTTGTGTGGCCAGGGCTCTGAACCTAAACCCCTGGTTCTTGTGTGGCCAGGGCCTGGACCTGAACCCCAGGTCCTTGTGTGGCCAGGACCTGAACCCCAGGTCCTTGTGTGGCCAGGACCTGAACCCCTGCTCCTTGTGTGGCTAGGGCCTCAACCTGAGCCCCAGGTCCTTGTGTGGGCAGGACCCTGAACCTTAAACCGCATTCAGCTGTTCTTGAACCCTGAGAAATCATAGCGGCAGTACCTGAACTCTGGGAAGCCGAATTGGCAGTACCTGAACCCTGAGAAGCCAGATTTACCTGATAGCCCATTGAGATTAGCCAATAATCGACAACTGAGTGTTCTTGGGGTGCTCTTCCCGAACTGTGAACCAGTCTAAACAGACTGGCAATCACCCAATGGATTAGACTAGAGAAATACTCGCTTGTCATATGCAATCATTTTTAAGCGGCTTACAAATCATCCTTATTGATAGCCCACTGCCACATGTAAACAGGAGATGTGCTGTCGATAACATGATTTCTTTGCACACAGTATAATCGCATTAACTATCGTCCTGTGCACATAGAATGTTCGTCAGTCTGTCTAAACAGGACAGTAAATGACCGCCGATACGCAGTGAATGAATGAACTAGATCGGCCTGTCTAACGGTGCCAATAGACTATAAATTTGGTAGCAGTATCTTCTAACCCCATCATATGCATGCAAGCTCGGCCATGCTGGAATTTGTTATCAGTGTTAAGAGGCAAGAAAGCCAACATCAGACTCTCTTCTCAGCAGCTTGTGCTGGAGCTGAAAAGTATTGGGCAGTTGTAATCTTACTTTCTGATTTTACGTCCTCTGCTTGGCATCAGGCAAGATTCAGAAAGCTAGTCAGCCGGTCTCATCTCATCCAAACGACATCTACTGCTTTTGGCCAGCTTGTCTCTGAAAATTGCCCAGCACTGGTCTAATAAAATGGTGCAATAAATGCTGAGGCTACTGTATTCTGAGGAGGTTATTAGCACTGTCGTAGTTTGTGCTAATATGTATTTAGAATTTTACTGGTTGCATCTCGGTTACTAACCTTAATTCTTGATTTTCTTTATGGTCCTTGGTATTTAACTCTCTTGTGTTTGGGGAAATAGAGGCCCTGATTAATCAAAGCCATTTTGCCAGAATTCTGGCATAAATTGCTGTGAAATGTCTCAAAATTTACGCCAGTTCTTCTCAGCTCTACCAAAATGGTCTGGAAAAAGAATTTATGGCACTGCATTTGTCAGATGCTCCCGATTCATTAAGAGACGTGACCCTCGTAATGAATTAAGACCGTCTAATTCCACCACGTCCACTCATCAAGACTGTAGAAAAAAAAATGTCACTCTTGATGAATCGGGGTGATAATTTTTTGGTTCTGATTATGAGCAGTTGTAATAACCATATTTCATCTATGATTCAGTGTTTTATTCTTGTGCACAGCTCACCAGATTGCAATGTCCCCCAACACCGATCGATTCCACGCTAACTGGGTAGGGGGAGATATAACTGGGATGACACTTGGAATTGTTGGAATGGGGAGGATTGGATACAAGATTGCTCAGCGAGCTAAAGCCTTTGAGATGAAGATTTTGTATCACAATAGGCACCGCAGGTAAATCGTAAATACAAATTTTTGTCATGCACAGGGGAGATTGCACCACACAGGTAGCCCATGGCAGACAGAAACAAATCGGGAGTTCTGATCTCTCCGATCTCTGTTTGATATGGGTTCTATGACTAAACTAATCCGGCCTTCTGTAATGTAATTTATTGCCATGAGTTAAAAAAGAGACACATTACATTCTGTTTGTACAACTTTTTCATTTTGGGTTAATTTCTCTGCACTAAATTCACATATTTTCACATAATCATAATTTATCACCTATCTACTCTCCAGGTGGTAAGTCGGAATAAGTCTATGGTTAATACATAGTGCTAAGAGAAGTTGCTAAAGAATTCTTATCTTTTGGGGAATCCAAGTATTTAATAAAGCAGACATGTCAGGAGAGCTGAGGTCCACTTCAGAGTGAATTTGTAATTGACTCAAGTATTAAACTGTTTTTCCCACAAAAAAAGTTGATTTTAATCAAAAGATCTTGGAATAATAATAATTCCCACAATTGGATGAGTTTATGTAAAATGTTCCTGTGCTGAGATAATCTTATAAATGTGCCCCTGCTGTGTGCTGTGTAAATGTCTGTGCCTGACAGTACAGGAACATGATTTGATCACACCACAGCTCCTGGACAGGAGAGGACGCAAATGAAATTATACTGACATTAAAGCAGGGGATCGCAGTAAAGTCCTTTAATTGAAATAAACACTCCCCGATCCTCTTTTACCCATTTATACACACAAAAAAGGCAAAGTTATACTCACCTTTCCGCCAATAATCCATTAATGCCCTTATCCCACGACAATCAGGATGGTTTGGTAAGTGGTCACATCAGTGATGCGACCGCTCACCATTCCAGCCGGAATACACTGAGTTGAGTGTGAGAAGCGCTGCCTGTGACCATGGTAACCTTAATGAAGTCACCGCCAGTCATACACAGCCCCGTTCTCATATTCAGCACAGTGAGTGTTCAGGTTGAAATGGAGAGCGGTTGCATCACTGATGTGACTGCTCACCAAAATATCCGGATTGCTTTATTATAGCCTGGGAAGCTTCATGGCTATTGGCCCCTTCCCAGAATATTAACACCAGCCACAGCTGTCAGCTTTCCCTTAGCTGGTTAGGAAAATTAAAGGGGACCCCACACCTTTTTTATTATTTATTCAATACACGATATACACACACAGTGCGTGCTGACTCCAACGCCCAACAGCGTCGCCTGGTCTCGCTGATCGCAGTGAGACTAGGTGACAATGATGAGTTTAATTCAGCACCTGGGAACAGCAATACCTGTACTGCTTTTTCCCAGGCGCCGGTACATGTTACACTGATGACACACAGACGCATGTCTGCGAATTTTTCAAATGGACACACCGTCCAAGTGAAAAACCTGACATGTTCACACCGCCATGAAATACTGTGGGTGTGTGTTTGTCCATATTTTTGTTCCTTAAAAAATGAACATGTGAAGGGGGCTGTGTGCTGTGCCTCGACTATTCCACCTGAAAATTCAGGAATTAATTAACAACTAGACATGTAACATTTTTGTGAATTGAATGTAAGACAGAACCATTTAAGATAGCAAACATAAAATCATATTTCATTGTTTAGTTGTGGAAACATGAGAAAGTACTAAATGGAAGGATATTTGTGGTTGTCGTTTATTGAGCCATGTGTTCATGAGCCTTACATCTGTTCTAAATTCATCTATACCGATGTCCTACAGGCAAGAAGAGGAAAGATCCGTGGGAGCCTCCTACTGTGCACGACTGGACGACTTACTGCAGCAGTCCGATTATGTAATGCTTGTCGTCAACCTGTGCCCAGAAACGGAAAAGCTCATTGGGAAACATGAATTTCATGTGATGAAACCCTCAGCTACACTAATAAATATAAGCAGAGGTGTGTATCTGATTAAAGATACCATAGTTATATATATATTCAGTTATTTATTATTGTTGTTATTATTATCTATTCTATTATTTCTAAACACTGTTTTTCGGTGATTACTTTGTATCTCCATTCATGCTGCACCCACACACACAAATGATACACCATTTGAAAGGTAAACTTGCCCCCTTCAGCAAGAAAAGAGCCAAACAAACCACACATCCACAATTTAATCACAAAATATAGTTTAAACATTAATTTTCATAAACCTGCAGTAAGGAAAAATGACCTGTAGGTGGCACCACACTACTCCAAAGCACACTACCACAAGGCTGCTTACAGACATCACAAACAAATCCAAACATTTGCCTTGGAGGCTTTCCAGTTTGCCCATTGCTTGCCCAGCCTATTTCATGCACCACATTGGAGGATTGCACACTTCACTGCAGGTGAGCCACATATGCAAACACATTTGTAAACATGCACTGCCTATTGAATTGTACACTTGCTTCGTTCATACTCCACCCACACAAACAAATGATACACCATTTGAAAGGTCAAATGACCTGCAGGTGGCAGCACACTACCCCAAAGCACACTACCACAAAGCTGCTTACAGACAACGCAAACAAATCCAAACATTTGCCTTGGGGTCTTTCCAGCTTGCTCAAGTGCCTGCCCAGCCTATTTTAGGCACATTGGAGGATTGCACACTTCACTGTAGGTGAGTCACATATGCAAACACATTTGTAAACATGCACTGCTTTTTCGGTCATTACTTCGCCCCACACACACACATAATACACCATTTGAAAGGTAAACTTGCTCCCTTCAGCAAGAAAAGAGCCAAACAAACCACACATTCACAATTTTATCACTAAATACAGTTTAAACATTCATTTTCATAAACGTGCAGAAAGAAACAATGACCTGCAGGTGGCACCTCAACCGGAAGACATTTTTTGACCTTTACTTATCAAACTAATTTTTTGTATTATCAATTGACATATATAAACACCTGTCTGTGTTCATCATCTCATGAAATACATTTACATTTGACCAGCTTGCTTTTTCTGAAATTGCCTGCGCCCCCAACGACCAATGTGCGAAAATTTTGCACCTGCCAAGCTAGTTGTTATTATTATTATCATGCTTGTGGAGACTAGCATTTATAAACCTTGGTAAAGGCTTTACTAGTATTTATTGAGGAGAAACCAGTCACAGTCCAAATGTTCTTGAGAATAAGATTGTTACTGACCAAATTTAATCTATTTTTCTTTTCACTATTTTTCTATTGTTGCTAATAAATTTTTATGGGGCAGAATATCGCAATGTAATATCTTTGCTTCTAGGACTTGTTGTTGATCAAGAAGCTTTGGTGGAAGCTTTACAGACAGGTCAGATAAAAGCCGCCGCGTTAGATGTCACTTATCCGGAACCACTGCCGAGGTAAACACTTAGTCATATTATCCTTGTTACATTAGGGGCGGACATATCATTGGTGCAGACGCACGGGGGCCCAAGAGGTAAGAGGGCCCACTACAACCCCCAAAGCAGGTGGAATCGTGCATTATGATGAACTCTTGGACTGCAAAGGGCCCATATGTTGCTCTTGCACAGGGACCCTTTTTGCCTGTGTCCGCCAGTGTGTTACATAATTAGCTTCACAGTTTTTCTAGGGCACCCACATTCAAAGACTGCAGCTCGGGCAATGAATTCAGGTGTAGTACCAGGCACATTCACAAATGTATGAATATTGCAGCGTCCAAATAAATAATGAAGTTGCTGTGACACTTCAGTAAGAGATGCAGCGTCTTTGTTCTGATGATTGGGAGTCTCTGTATTTTGTGTATAATACTTTGGGACAATTAGGTTTTGCATTGAGGAACACAAGACCTTAGGTATAACCCCTGTTACAAGGAGGCTTTACACTTATGGGCTTTTCCCTCTTCTCAGACACTTGGTTGTTTAGATTTACCCTACTGTTCATTTGAGAGAGATACAATATGTTTAAGTTCTGCTGCATTTTTTTTCTTTTTTACTATTTTTTTTTGTCATAGCCGGCATGGATGTCCCCCACCTTTCTTTTCACTTTCCAATCCCAATATTCTACTGGTCATCCTTTCCCCACAACTGGTACCACAGTGGAGTTCTGGTGACGCAACACCTGTGCAAGACCACCAAATGGATGACCCTGCGGGCATCCAAACATATCAGACAGGTGTTTGTAACCCTCATGCTCCTCTTCTCTAAGGGGTCCATGTTGGCATGATCTTTACGGGGTTGTCCCTCCTTTTTATTCCCATTTATTAGGCCATTTTTTCCCTTTATGTCTTGGGAAAACTTCCTTCTGTTAGCACCGCGGACAAGTTTTTTTCCCAACCACAAAAACTTTAATAATTTTCTTGCCAAAGAATGAAAATTCCCAGACAAGGCGCATGCATACCTTAATGAGGTTTATAGCACTTGTTTCCTTTGCTGAGGAAATACGGTAGTTCCTATGAGGTCTATACCTCTCTCCATAGATCATCAGGTCACTTATTTTTTAAAAGCCACCATCTAGCCTCTTTCTAATGCAACATTTCTCAGAAGATGGTCACCCTTCCAAAGCAGACATAGTCAGCCCCTGTATCTGCCATGAACCATAGCACATGGGTCATAACCAAGGCCATAACCAAGGTCTGGGACAGACCGAAATGTTGGCCGTTCTTTCTAATTCCACATGTCAACTTATCAATTAAACCTTAATTGCATACTGGAGTGAGTGCTGTGGAATTTTGCACTATTCACTGCGTGCAGAATTATTAGGCAAATGAGTATTTTGATCACAT
>VIAB01002878.1:120021-134736 GCA_009801035.1 Oophaga pumilio | reverse complement strand
GAAGTAAGTGACAGGAGTTTAGAGGCTGCTGGCTGGCGGGTGTCTGTAGGAATATTAAAGTCACCCATGAAGTTATTAGAAAGAAGGAAACCCACGCCTCCACCATGTCTGTTGCCAGAGCGAAGAGTGTTGGTGAAGTGGAGGTCACAGTAACTCAGTGCAGCAGGGGAGGCCGTGTCTGGGGGCGTCAGCCAGGTCTCAGTGAGGGCCAGGAAAGAGAGGTTGCAGGAAGTAAAAAGATTGTGGACCACATGGAGCTTGTTGCAGATGGAGCGGGCGTTCCAGAGTGCTCCAGAGAGAGGAAGCTGGGGGGTGGAGGTCAGTGGCACAGGTTTTAAGTATGAGGGATTGCGGGAGTTTGTCTTACTGTGAGAAGTATAGGAGTGAGGATTAGTGGGATGTATGAGGCAGGGGGGGCCAGGATTGGGGGATATGTCGCCAGCAGTGAGAAGAAGCAGAGAAAGGGAAAGCAGGTGGGTGAAGGAGAGTGACCGGCTTACGTTATAATTTAGTGGGAGAGGTCTGAGGTTAAGAAGCTGGTCTGCAGATAAGGCTATGTAGGGGGTAAGAGAGAGGGGGAGACAGCTATTTGGTTTGAGCTTGCAGGGGTATGGGGATAGCGAAGGAGAGTGAAGGTTAGTGGAGCAAAAACGGTGAGGGAAAATGTAAGCATGGCTAAAGAGCAGGGTAAGAACAGAAAGGCAATTAAAATTAGAAGACAGTGATTATTCTTACCTTCTGACCGATTTCTGGACCATTCTGGTATATTTCTGATGTAACACTTCAAAGATGTCACACTTAAAATGATGTCGCATCTGACCAAGGTCATATCTTAACTGCTGCAGTCTGTGGACGGGATTATATCAGGGCAGAATCCATGAAAAGTCAAGCCGAGAATATGGACTTGTGGATTCATGGATTGAAATAAAAGAGCAGAACAAGGTTAATTATATATTTAATCGCCTTAAGGGCTCACTAGACAATACACTATATGCACAATGGTTATACGTATACAATGGTCAGAAATGCAAATACGGGTGAAGTACAAAAGATATAAGCAGAAGAATCATGTCAATTATCGATTTGCTGTTCGACCATGTGTACGCTGGGCTAAAGGGGGCATGGACTGCCAGCTGGTTCCTAGTTCCTTCACAACGCGTTACTTGACATGGCCCCCCCACTTTCAAAGTGAACAGCAAGCATAACAGAGAGAGCACATGGCCTTACAGAAGCCTTTATTCCCTTGGTTGGTCATACCTTCTCCCCCCCACCCCATTCTTATTCCCCTCCCCTGGAAGTTTGTAGCTACATCACTCTAAACCTATGAAAGATCATAACTTCTTGACGGAAGGTCATAGGTCGACAGTTCTGGTGCCATCGTATCTGGCCGGGCCCGTTACTCTTGGAGACCAAACAAGCTACATGGCTCCTAATAGCCATTCTATGTTCTACCCATCCTGGGGTGCTAGAACGGATCGAGACCCTGGAAGGTGTCCAACCTCTTCCAGAGATCTCGAAAATGTAACCAGTGTGTGGCTAGGATGTACGATAAGTCCATATTCTCCTTATGAAATCATAGCTGACTGAAAAAAGCAGTTAGACCACATGGTAACCATAGGGTGTCTTCCTGTAGGAGCTTGGGTACTAGCTAGCTGGTGGGGGTGTGAATTTCTTCTCTGAAGCTAAGAAGCCTGGGTCCCCCTGCTGAACCAGGTGTCCTGGTGTCCTGTTGAAGCTACACATGCTTCAGAAGGATTGTAAGCTGCCATTAAATCCTCCCATCATCCACAACGCCCCTGAAAGCTGCCTTCAACTTCAAATGGGTCAATTCAGTGAAAAAATACCTAGGGATACTATTACATAGGCTTGACATACTCTCTTAATTTCCCTAAACACCTCCAATCGGAACAGGAGAACTGCTCAAGATGGACGAGAAATGCTTTTACATGGTTTAGTAGAAGCGCAACCTGTAAAATGAACATTCTCCACTCACATTTTGTACGTCTTTCAATCTCTTCCAATTGGAGTCCCTATGTCCTTCTTCAGGAGCCTTGCTTCAGTTCAAACCAAGTTCACATGGTCTGGTAAACCCCCCTGTATCAGCAGAACCATATTATATCATTCTAATTCCTTTGGGAATATGTCCTTACCTGATTTAAGATGTTATTATATAGCCGTTTATCTCTCTAGAGTCTTGCACTGGTGTAGGAATGGTAAGGGGAAAGCTAGGCTCAGGCTCAAGCAAAGCTTTACAAATATCCCGTTGATGGCGGCTACTCCATGGCTGGACTTGCCTTTGGTTAAATCGCGTAAATCTAATCTCACGGATGGTGCCACACCTGCATGTTGTACTCATCCAATGGTCCGTTCTCATGTCTTACTACTATCTTCTTCTATGTTTCCCATTTTGGGCAATCCACTTTTCCCCCCGGGGTTAGAGGATAAAGTCTTTTGAAAGTTGCTAAATAGGGTCTTTCTTAGAGTGTTTCATTTTGGAGCTGGATATATTTCGCCCTCAAAAAAAAAGGTTTTCTCTGCCACTCGACTTCCTCACCTCTGGGAATCTAAAGAGTTGGTCAGCTTTCACACTTTTTACTCATTCCTTCCTAGACCTTTTTATGATAATGATAAGATGCCCTTTGAAATTGTTTGAACAGACTCAGGACTGCTAAGACAAACTTTAAAAATGTGCTGAAAAACTCGGCTTATACATGAGTATATACGGTATCTCCCCTATTGTTCTAAATACAGATCATATCCTTCCAACTAGAGATGGGTGAACCCAAACGGTAGAGTTTGGGTCTGTACCGGGCCTCTAGTGTCCATACATGGACCCCGAACAAGGACTTCTTTTTTTTTTAATTATTTAAATACGGTAAATACATTTTTATAACCTGCCAAGCCAAAGCAGATACCTGAGGGCTGGTATTCTCAGCCTGGGAAGGCCCATGGATATTCAGCCCTCCCCAGCCTAAAATAGCCTCCCCAGAAAAGGCGCATCCATTAGATGTGCCAATTCTAGTGCTTTGTCCGGCTCTTGCTGCTTGCAGTGGTGCGTTGGCAAGAGGTATAATATTTTTGGATTGCTGTCAGCTGTTTAATGTCCGCAGACATCAAGTCCAGTGGTTAGTAATGGGGCAGCATCTATCAGACACCCCGATTACTAAGCCTGTAAGTAAAAAGAGAAAAAAATATCTTTATTTGAAAAAAAACTCCAACAATTTCCCTCTTTTCCCTATTTATTTTAAAATATAAAATACACCAATCTTACATTGTCCAAATGGTGATCATGTGACGATCCCAGTTTTCTTCATCAAGTTTATGGAGCCCCGTTCAGAGAATGCAGCTCCTTAGAATGGAGCAGCAGCTACTGCTTGGTCTCGCGCTGTGCTCTGCGAGAGCCCAGTCGCTGTTAACTGAGGTGATGTCATTAAGTTTACCTCAGTTCTTAGCAGCCGGTTCTCATGAGGTCAGCGCAAGTGCTGGAGTGCCATTCGTTCATTAGTCCGACACTTGCACTGCGCCTGTGAACTGAGCTAACCTTACTGACGTCACCTCAGTTCACGGTGTGGCAATGGCTGCTGCTCAGGTCTATGAAGCTCCGTTCTCTGACCGGAACTCCATAGAGTGGATGAAGAAGACTGGAATCGTCGTGGGACCTCCATTTGGACTACGGTGGACTTGTGTATTTTATTTATTAATTTATTTATTTTAAATAAAGGGGGAAAAAGGGAAATTATTGAGTCTTTTTTTTTCAAATTAAGATTTTTTTTCTGTTTTTTTCTCTTTTTACTTACAGGGTTAGTAATGGGAGTGTCTGATAGACGCTGCCCCATTACTAACCTTTGGGCTTGATGTCAGCGGACATTACACAGTTGACATCAACCACAAAATATTACCCTGCTTGCCAACGCACCAAGGCAAGTGGGAAGAGCTGAGGCTAAGTGACAGAATTGGCACATCTAATGGATGCGCCATTTCTGGGGCGGCTGCGCACTGATGTGATTAGTCTGGGAGAAGGCCAATATCCATAATAATACCATTTTACAGCTGTCTCTTTCCCTTGGCTTGTTATTAAAAATAAGGGGTACCGCAAGTCATTTTTTGGGCGGGTCCCTCGTTTTAATAACCAGTAAAGACTACAAAGACAGTTGTGAGCTGATATTACTAGCCTGGAAATCTCCATGTTTATTGCCCATTCCCAGAATAATAACACAAGCCCCCAGCTGTCTGCTTTCCCTCAAGTGGTTATTAAAACTAAGGGGTTTCCCATGACATTTTTTTCTTTTGTTTCTTTATTTAGTAGCTAAATATATGTACATTAAGCTACACACGCACTGCACTAATTATATATCTCACTGACATCTTTCTTACTATGCATAGTGAATATTATAATCAGCGTTGCCTGCTCTTGCTGATATCAGCGAGACCAGGCATACGATAATAATAGTAGCAGTCATTAGCCAACACCAGACCGGCGATAACCTTTTCATCGCCAGTCACAACTGCAGGCTCACATGATGTCCTCTCTGTGACAGCGTAGGAACCACGATACCCAGCTGTGACAGGCGGTGACTTCAGTAATGTTACTGCCGGTCAGAGCTGATGGTTCCCATGCTGTCACACAAATGACAGTGTGGGAATCGCCGGATGCGTGGGCCCCCCATTCACTTGAATGGGGTCCAGGATCCAGTGCGAGTACCGTTCTGGAACCCAAACCAAACTTTATTATAAAGTTTGGTTGGATCAAACATTCACAGGGTCCACCCATCCCTACTTCCAACCTTTCTTCTTATATTTAGAGCAGAGATTTTGAATTAAACCAAATCTGAAATAATAGAGTATGCTGCAAGCTGTAATATCCGACCTATAAATTCTAAACTCAGTTGTGTTGTTTGTTTACTTATGTATATGGATTATTTCATGATGTGTTCTGTATTAATTGTACCAAAGCCAGGTAGGCTAGAGTTAAATCCTTGCACTATAGGTTATGATTAGTTGCACATGGCTAGCTCTGCATATAACCAGGCTAGATGTTCACCGTAGTCAGTCTGCTGGGGGAAGCTGAGTGGATTGTGTTGAAGCTGAAAAGAGAGACAAGCCAGAGTCTCCTTGTAAGATGAGACTGCACAGGCCGTGTGCACTAAACTTTAACTGTAGGCATTAGAGATCACACCAGCACCAAATTCTTGTGTCCAAACAATGCAACATTTCCACAGGTTGTACAGCACCGAAAACAAAATCATAAACACAAAATCCCTAGCCTTGCTCAGGTACTAACTAAACAAAATAGACTCTGGCTTCTCACACACAGCTGGGCTAGCCCCGGTCTGGTCAAACAAATCAGCTATTGTCCATAGCAACCACTGATATTTGCAGTTTGGTGCTCACGCCCTGAGCAAATGCTTCTCAGAGGTAGAGCCTGGCTTGTCTCTTTCTTGAGTTCCAACACAATCTACTGTGCTCAGCTTTCCCCAGCAGACTGACTAAGGAGAACACCTAGTCTTGTTATATGCAGAGCTAGCCAGGTGCACCTAATTTTAACAATTATTGCTAGGATTTAATCCTAGCCTACTTGACTTTGCTACATAATGTATCTAGCTATCTATATATTTCGAAAATCATTAGAAACATAAAATAGGTAACACTTTTCTGTTAAGGCTGTATAGAGATGAATGTGTAATTAAAGGAGCTTTCTGAGATCAAAATATTGCTTGCCTATCCAGACTTTCCTGACTCATGGTGCGATCAGCTGAATGAAGGGATCGGTATTTGAGTGATCACTGCAGCTTGTTCAATATTTACATTGCTCCATCTACCTGTACACCACACATTTAGTAGCAGCTGTGCTAGGTGTTGCTGGGTTGACACAATTCACCATTTTTGCAATCAGCTGTCAAGCTCGTACACAGAAATGTATCATACAAACATGGAACATCCATCTTTATTTTTGTAGGTTTTATATTCATAAAGAATCGTTTTCAAATCTTTATCTGACTGTAAGTCTAATTGAGCCTTTCTTCTAATGTGTATAGACAGCTTCACTTTGAAAGTGTAAAATATCTGCAGAGGAAGGATCAGTTTAGCAAGGGTTCTGTGCATCTCTAATATGGGAGTGACCACACAATTTCAGTATGTGATCTAGTTTTGGGGAGCCTGTTAGGTAACTTACTAGGAGAACAGGTACAGGTGGCACATGTTGAATGGTGTTGCATGCTCCAGTTCTTCCATAACAATGACAGCAGCCTGAGTTAGTTACTTATTGCACTTGCTCCTCAGTCATGTCTTCTTTATATAAAGCCATGCTGCTCTGACCGGAGTATATACTAGCTGTCATGTCCCATGATTTAGGAATCATACAGACAGTATTGCATTATCATTGTGTTGTTATATATTGGTGATTCGATTCTATACAATACGGTTTTCTTTCTTTTGAAGTTTGTCCTTCCTCTCTCTCTCTTTCTGATGTAGCTCTGATGTTAGTAACCCCTCCCTTCTTCTTCATTCACTGCCAATCAGCCATCATAGAAGCTCTTGTGTATGCAGTCCTGTTTCTGAAGTCTTTTTTTAACTGCTGTATGTGTGCATATGTAAGGCGGCCAGGGTAGTAGTTAAGGAAATGAGCTGTAGTGTTCCCACACCCTGGCGCCTTACAGAGGAAATACACAGTCCCTTTTATTGTGTGTGTGTAGCAGAGTACTCTGTTGTGAATTGGTTTGGGATGAGTTCTGAGCAGAGGCTCCCTCTGGTGGTTACTAGCGGTACTATTGAGGATTGTGAGGACTGGGTATCAGGTGCCACGGATTGGTCTTATATAAGGGAGTCATTTCCCCATCAGGCTTGCCGGTGATCAATTGTTCTGGTCTGAATCCTTCTTTCCAGTTTCCCTTGTAGCCTGCTGTGTCAAGTCTGCATCTCCTGCTTCCAGATAAGACTTTTTCTTATTTTGTGTTTTTGCTACAGTTTTGTATTTTGTCCTGCTTTTCTGTGGGGACCTTCTGGTCCCTTCTGGGGGCTTTTGCCCTCTCAGTTTTGTACAGCCACTGATGTAATTACTTTTGCTTTTTCCAGTTTTTTTCAGTGGCTGCTGTTTTCCTTTTTTGCACCAGAGAGCTAATTTAGGTGGCAGAGGTTGTGTGACCTCAGGTGATTTTGAAATTAGTATTGTTGGTTTGTTTTCAGGGTTTTTAGAGATTGCAGTAAGTACCCTTCCTATCCTTTTCTATTTAGTTAGTTTGGGCCCCAGCGTTTGCTCATACTATTTTCTTACTGTGTTTGTATTTCCTCTTGTCTAACCGCCATTACATGTTTGGGGGCTTCCTATTGACTTTGGGGTTCTGCTCCGGGGCAGATAGCTTTCCTATTTCTATCTGTAGGTATAGTTAGTTTCTCAGGCTGTGACGAGGCGTCTAGGACCATCGTAGGAACGCTCCACGGCTGCCTCTAGTTGCGGTGGTTAGTCAGGGTACTGCAATCTCATAGTTTCCAACTTCTCTGGTGTATTACCTTTTTTCCTGCACTCCTCAGTTACCGAAACATAACAGTACTCACTGTCACTGCCAGGTTACACTCAGTCTTTGTCACTCCTGCTTCACAAAACATTTCAGAGTCACAAGTCTTTTCACACAACTTTACTGGACAGCAGGACTTTCATCACATAGGCAGCACATGGCAAACACAGAGTCATCTTCATATCTGTCCCTGCCATCCTGACAGGCTCTATCTTCTCCTTCAGCTTCCCTTTCCCAGCAAGCTCATCTATGTCTTTGGACAGTCCGTGTCCCACTTGTATCCATGGACAATCCATGTCCCGCCTGTATCCTTGGACAATCCGTGTCCCATCTGTATCCTTGAACAATCTGTGTTCCATCTGTGTTTTGGACAATCCGTGTCCCATTCGTGCCTCTCCTGTCACCAGCTCCCTGTCAGCCCCTCATCCAGTTCCAATAGGGAAAGGTGCCGGGAATGTCATATCAGCTGTCCACGCCCCGGTCTTAGACCCTGGATCCTGCTTGGGGATGATCCTATCCGGCTGGTGCCCTTCGACACTGTCCTCCAACCTGGGACCCCTTACTGCGACAACAGCTTTATCCCCACAGCCTGCAATACTCTGCTCTACTACTGCTCACATGTCCTGCCCTTGGGCAGGCTGCCTGGGCTCCTACTCTCATCAGGAAGTATCCTGATTATACTTCCCTGCTCTGTGCTGCCCCTCCCATTCACTTAACCCCTGTGCTGCCTATCTCCTACTCTATTCTATGCTGTCCTCTATCACTAATGTTCCCCCCTCTATTCTATCCCACTATTATCCTATACTAGCTAAGTTCCTATTCTAGCCCTAAACCTATAAACAGTACATTTACATTACAATACATCACATCACAGTATATGAACATTAATAAACAGTGAGGTGCCACAGGTGAACAACATCAATGTTATGTTTCGGTAGCTGAGGAGGACAGCAACAACAGCAGGGCAGCCGAACACCTGAGATGTTGGTAACTGATGGGTTGCAGATTCCTAAACTAACGACACAACTAGAGGTAGCCGTGGAGCGTTCCACTGAGCAAACGCTGGGGCCACAAGCTGACTAAATAGAATAGGACAGGAGAGATTACTTTCTGCAACCCAGAAAACCCTACAAAAATCCAACAATTCTGATTACAAAAATACTGAGATCACACGATCTCGCCACCCGCTAAATCAGATCTCAGTGTGAACAAAAACCAAGCCGCAGCCGCTGAAAAAACAGGAAAAAGCAAATGAGCAAATAACAGTGGCTGCAGATAAACTGTGAGGAGCTCAGGCCCCAGGAGGGGACCTGGCTGACCTCCACAAAAGTGCAGAAAACAATGCAAAAAGCAAGCACAAAAAGAAAAGCAAAAAATATCTTATCTGAAAGCAGGAGATGCAGGCAAGACTCCAGCAAACTTCCAAATGAACCAGGAACCACAATTGAGACAAGAACAATTGATCACCGGCAACCATCATGGGAAGGAACCTCCCTTATATCAGACCAGTCCGTGATTCCAGATTGCCACTCCTCGCTGAAAGGTTCAGTACTGTTTGTAACCACCAGAGGGATCCTCTGCTCAGAAACCATCTCTAGCACATTCATAACACATCAAGGAAAGAGGAGGCTCGTGAGGTTCCCCGCCACCTCCTTACCCATATCTTCAAGAATTCAGCTGGAAAATAAATCTTCTTCTGGAATCTTCGTATGTGCCTCCTACAGTCGAGTTACAACTATCTATGTGTGAGTACTTTTTAAAAGAGACAGCCTAGAAACGGTGTCTCACAGCACCCTACGCGTGCAGCTTAGTTATGGAGTCAGAATACAGGCCATTAGGAAGTGTGAGACACAAGCACACTATATAGTTCTGGTTGAGGCTCTCATATGATTTTCCAATGAGAATTTTGCTGGAAAAGGGTAAACTTGACTCCTGAAGGGTCAAAACATTGTCCATGTGTGGTGAGTAAAGCCTTTTACTTTGATGGAGTTTGCAGTTCTTTTGTTGTTGATTATCATTTAATGGAATTTTGAGAATTAATAAACTAAGAGATTGCTTTTTAAATTACAGTATTTTTGATTTGAATCATGAGTCTCTCAATGGTTAAAGCCAAATAAAAGGGGCAGAAGTGGAAATGCAGAAAGCAGAATTATCAGCTGAAATATGTTCTTTTAATAGAAAAGATACATGTGAACTGTCAAGCAGTGCTGTACTACAGTGATCAGCATTACAGGCACTGTTTGCATTGAACATACAGTACATGTCATGGAGCTGCCACTATGTCTGATATGGAAAAACCTTTAAGGATGTCAGACGCATTTTTTACAATTTTTTCAGCAATTCTTCTTCTTGTCTTATCTGTTGCATTTCCACTATGCGGTGTCACAATAATATTCTTTGCTGTCAGCAATGGATGATCTCTGTAGAAAAAAAAGTAAAATCTTAAAACTATAATTTGTAACAGTTCTAAAACTTTTTTTAAAACTACGGTATATCAAACAGTATCACTTGTTTTACAGTAAATTCCAAAAGTGAAAAGTTGTAATATATTTACAAAAGGGCTAAATTCATAAGTTATCATCATTTCCCTTCATTGTTGTTTGTGTGATCAGTGTAGATTTGGTTGGTTTAGGAATCTAACCTTGGCAATGGTTCTGGGTATGTGACATCTAAAGCGGCAGCCTTAATTATTCCATTGTTCAAAGCATCTACCAGTGCATTTTGGTCAATCACCTGACCTGAAAAATAATTTAAGAATATACAGGCAGTCCTCAACTTGTGAACATTTGATTTACGGTACATACAACTCCTAGTTATGAATGTAAAATAAAAAAAAAATAATAATGACTAACTGCTCACCTCTTTGGAAACACACTGTTCTCTATCCACTATCCAGTCCTTTTTTTTCTGTGGTCGCTGATAGATGCTACTGCACAGGCGTGGCCGTCGCCATCTTAGTGGAGACAATTTTTTTTTCTTTAGCAAGATGGCGCCACTGGCGCAGGCACAGTAGCAGCTATCAGATCGCCAATAGTGGCTACTGCGCAGGCGCGTCCGGCGCCTTTTTCAGACTGATTTTTTTTAATTTATGAATACCATCAAAAACAATAATTAGATACACATTATAGATGCAATCATGTTGCAGGTGTCGGCATCTGGCTGCAGTAGGTGATTTTAAAAAAAATATATATAATATTCATTATGCAAAATAGGGAGCAGGTCAGTGAGGGATCAGTGACCTGTCATAAGCCATACGGATGAATATATAAGTAGAGCACCAAATGAAGACCCCCCCACAGCCCCGCCCCAGAGCACGGGCATATCATTAACTCAAAACTGAAAATGAAGATTGCACAACAACCAAAAGATGGATTTCATCACCCAGGTATCATTGTAATTAGTATAATGGCGCCGACCTGACACTGTCTGTAGGTTACTGTGCACAATCCTGCTGACAGGTTCCCTTTAAGAAACTAAATTAAAAACACCCATTTTCGCATCTCAATTGTTTATTTTTATCTGTTAAGGCACTGCCACACTTAGCGATCGCACCAGCGATCACGACAACGACACGACCTGGCGAGATCGTTGGTGCGATCGCTATGTGATCGCTAGTTAGATTCCAAACATAACTCATCAGCGATCTGTGATTCCAAACACAACTCATCAGCGATCTGTATAACGACCTCTGCGGTCGTTGGAAAAACCTAGTCCCACCTGCGACGCTGGTGAAGTCGTTCATAAAGGGTGTCACACTCAGCGATTCAGGCTCACCATCGGGACACCAACGACCAAAAAACGGCTCAGAACGTTCATAAGCAATCAGCGACATCTCAGCAGGGGCTACATGTCACACACAGCTAAGTCGCTAGCGATCTCGCTTAGTGTGGCATACCCTTAAGGGTACGTGCACACGTTGCAGATTTGCCTGCAGAATTTTCTGCACAGAATCCGCACCTCTTGGCAGAAAACGCAGGTGCGTTTTTGATGCGGATTTGTATGCGTTTTTGTAAGCTAAATAAAGATGTTATTTAACAAAAAAAAAGATTTGTGACGTCGATTCTTGTCCAACCTCCTCTTTTACATTTGTCCAACCCACACTCCATTACATACACAGATAGACAGATGATAATAGATAGATAGATAGATAGATAGATAGATAGATAGATAGATAGATAGATAGATAGATAGATAGATAGATACTATAGATATTAGATACACTACCATTCAAAAGTTTGGGGTCACCCAGACAATTTTGTGTTTTCCATGAAAACTCATACTTTTATTGATCAAATGAGTTGCCAAATTAATTTAAAATCTAGTCCAGACATTGACAAGGTTCGAAAAAAGATTTTTATTTGAAATAATACTTTTCTCCTTCAAACTTTGCTTTCGTCAAAGAATGCTCCCTTTGCAGCAATTACAGCATTGCAGACCTTTGGCATTCTAGCAGTTAATTTGCTGGGGTAATCTGGAGAAATTTCACCCCATGCTTCCAGAAGCCCCTCCCACAAGTTGGTTTGGCTTGATGGGCACTTCTTGCGTACCATACGGTCAAACTGCTCCCACAACAGCTCAATGGGGTTGAGATCTGGTGACTGCGCTGGCCACTCCATTACAGATAGAATACCAGCTGCCTGCTACTTCCCTAAATAGTTCTTGCATAATTTGGAGGTGTGCTTTGGGTCATTGTCCTGTTGTAAGATGAAATTGGCTCCAATCAAGCGCTGTCCACAGGGTATGGCATGGTGTTGCAAAATGGAGTGCTAGCCTTCCTTATTCAAAAATCCCTTTTACCTTGTATAAATCTCCCACTTTCCCAGCACCAAAGCAACCCCAGACCATCACATTACCTCCACCATGTTTGACAGATGGCATTAGGCACTCTTCCAGCATCTTTTCAGTTGTTCTGCGTCTCACAAATGTTCTTCTGTGTGATCCAAACACCTCAAACTTGGATTCGTCTGTCCATAACACTTTTTTCCAATCTTCCTCTGTGTCTGTGTTATTTTGCCCATATTAATCTTTTCTTTTATTATCCAGTCTCAGATATGGCTTTTTCTTTACCACTCTGCCTTGAAGGCCAGCATTCTGGAGTCGCCTCTTCACTGTAGACATTGACACTGGCGTTTTGCATTTACTATTTAATGAAGCTGCCAGTTGGACCTCTGAGGCGTCGATTTCTCAAACTACAGACTCTAATTTACTTGTCTTGTTGCTCAGTTGTGCAGCGGGGCCTCCCACTTCTCTTTCTACTCTGGTTAGAGCCTGTTTGTGCTCTCCTCTGAAGGGAGTAGTACGCACCGTTGTTGGAAATCTTCAGTTTCTTTGGAATTTCTCGCATGCAATAGCCTTAATTTCTAAGAACAAGAATAGACTGTCGAGTTTCACATGAAAGTTCTTTTTTTCTGGCCATTTTGAGAGTTTAATGGAATCAACAAATGTAATGCTCCATATTCTCAACTAGCTCAAAGGAAGGTCAGGTTTATAGCTTCTCTAATCAGCCAAACTGTTTTCAGCTGTGCTAACATACTTGAACAAGGGTTTTCAAGGGTATGCTAACCATCCATTTAGCCTTCTTACACAGTTAGCAAAAAACCATAAGAACACTGGAGTGAGGGTTGTTGGAAATGGGCCTCTATACACCTATGAAGATATTGCATTACAAACCAGACGTTTGCAGCTAGAATAGTCATTTACCACATTAACAATGTATATAGCATATTTCTGAATCATTTAATGTTAGCTTAATTGGAAAAAACTGCTTTTCTTTCAAAAATAAGGAAATTTCTAAGTGACTCTAAACTTTTGAACGATAGTGTAGATAGATAATAGATAGATAGATATTAGATAGATAGATAATAGATAGATAGATAAACAGATAGATATTAGATAGATAAAAATGGTACATAAATAGTCAAAGACACACACACAAAATCTTCACGCAATATCTTAAATTTTTTAAAAAATGGGAATAAAATGGCGTGGGCTCCTGCGCAATTTTCTGTGCCAGAAGGGGAAAGCCGACGGCCTGGGCCCATGTTTCTAGCCTGGGAAAGGGTTAATACCCATGGAGCTTCCCAGGCTATGAATATCAGCCCGCAGCTAGCCTTTACTGGCTATTAAAATAGGGGGACCCCCAAAAAAAATGACGTGGGGTCCCCCTATAATTGATAGCCAGAAAGGGTATGCAGACAGCTGATATTCATAGCCTAGGAAGGGGCCATGGATGTTGGCATACCCCCCTGGCTAAAAATACCAGCACCCAGCTGCCCCAGAATTGGCGCATCTGTACGATGCGCCAATTCTGGCACTTAGCCCCTCTCTTCCCCTTGCCATGTAGCTGTGGCATATGGGGTAATAAGGGGTTAATGTCACCTTGCTATTGTAAGGTGACATTAAGCCCGGTCAATAATGGTGAGGCGTCAATAAGACACCTATCCATTATTTATCTTATAGTTTGAAAGGGTTAAAAAACCACACACATAAAAATAAAGTATTTTAATTAAATAAAACACAACACGGTTTTCATATTTTTATTGCACGCCTAATCCATGCGACGCCCTCGGTCTCCTATAAAAAAAAGTAAAAAAATAAAGCAACCGTATACTCCCTGTCCGACACAGTCCAATTAATAACAAGTGTCTCACGACGATTTCCCCTATAGAGCAGTGACATTAGGTGATGTCACTGCTCTATAGGGCCTCCCAGTGATGAACTGACAGGAGACAATGGCTCCTGCAGTGCATCACTGAGGTTACCTGAGTTCAGGCTCTCACTTTATGGCAAGGCTGTGTGGGAATTTTCTCACCCAGCATTGCCGGTGAGAGAATGAACTTAAGTGACCGCACTCTCTCCCGGTGGAGGAGGGGCATACATCCCTCTACTGTCAGTGCATCATGGAGACTGTGTAGAGCACCTACACTGTTCTACACCGTAGATGGTCGTGGGACACTCGTTAATAATTGGACTACGGCCGAAAGGTAATGTATAGGTTGTTTTATTATTTTATTTTTATTAAAGGAGACAATGGCATCTGGGACTACGTGATTGGTAAGTATGTACTCTGTTATGTGTTGAATGTTATGTGTATGTACTGTATGTTATATGTTGTATGTTCTGTATGTTTTTTTGTTTTTTTTCTACATTTAACACATTAGCCAGATGATGGAACTACTACTGTCCCATCATTGGCTAATGTGTC
>VIAB01002877.1:130058-169336 GCA_009801035.1 Oophaga pumilio | reverse complement strand
TCTGGTGTCAAAAAATAATCAGCAAAAATATTCCTGACTAGAAGCCCAGAGTGAGCAACTCGTGGAGCATTCGGTCTTTCCTCTGGTAATGCCACATTAACCACTCTCCCATCAATATCATCCAAGGATGGTTCTTGTTGTCAGCAGAAATTATGCAAAATAACAGCAGTCTTTATGACTGCCTGGACATTTTCTGGACACATCTGGATTTGAGTTTCAAAAATACGTCATCTTGAAGTCAAGATTCCAAATGCACACTCAACCAACGGGCTTTCATCAGGCGAGTGTTAAAAATTCTCCTCCGGTTGTCCAAACCTCGACATGGAAATCGTCGAGAACATGCCTTGAGAGCGCAAAGCCCTCATCAGCAACCATGATAAATGGTGCAGGTGGGCCTGACACACCAGGAAGCACACATGGTTGGGGCAGATTTAAATTAGTGTCAGCAAGTCGCCGAGCTAATCTGGAAGCTCTAAAGAAGCGAGCATCAGAGGCACTCCCATATGCCCCAATGTCAGCAAGAACAAAACAGTAGTTGCTGTCAGCTACAGCCAGCAGCACAACAGGAAAAAAAATTTTGTAATTAAAAAAACGAGAACCAGAGTTTGGCGGCTTCTTGACATGAATGTGTTTACCATCCAGGGCACCAATGCTGTTTGGGAACTCAGTGTCTTCCATGAAACCCTGGGCAATCCTTAACCAGTCTTGTGTGGTTGGCTGAGGCATGAGGCGGCTCTTTAGCTTATCCCAAATCAGATCACAGGTTGAGCGCACAATCCCGGATATGGTGGACGTGCCAAGGAGGAACTCAAAATGAAGGGAAGAATATGAGTGGCCAATAGCCAGGAATCAGTTAACAAAACCATATTTTGGATGTCTAACATTCACAAACAATTGTGGATTATGGTGATAGATCAAACAATTATTACATAGTGAAGGTCATACAGCACAGATCAACATAAAATATATGTTTTGTGCAATATAACCCACACCCATTAATGCTACACACAGGTGTCACTTATAATGTGCATTTCACAAAGTGGCCATGTTAAGAGTTTGGTTGTGGGCCCTACTATTTGATTGTTTGTAAGAATACATATCCAAAGTGTATGTTGGCCTTTGTTTCTAGAACAATGGTTAACAAAGACATGTTTGGCACTTACAATTATGGTCATTGTATAACCGAGTGAAGTGGAACATTACTCACTAGAAAATTAACCACTTAACCCACAACAATGGTTTGCACGTTATTGGCCACAATATAATGTTTGGCGCCAAAAACTTACCTCAAGGTTACTAGCAAACGCTCCTCCAGAGAAATGCTTAGTCGCATGCAGGTGTCTCGTCTGAGAAGGTAAGGCTGCAAAACATTAAGTATGTTGTCAAATCCGGGAATGGAAAGACGACAAAAGGCAACAAACTTCACCGGGTATCTGTGAAGTTCATTGTACAATTTAGAAAAATGACCATATGCCCCACCTAGCAAGAGTAGAGGGTGAACCCATAGTCTCTTTTGCAGCCGTGATTCCTCATCAAGCATATGGTGGCGAACCCCAAACCGACGTGACAGAAGCCATGCCAACCACAACAACGCCTCATTGTCACTACACATATTTGTGACGCCAAAGGAGTCCTAACACACACCCCTAAGATGATATGTCAAGGTCAAAAACATTTTAGGAACTGTTTTAACACATAATCACTAATGGATCACACCTTTGCAAGCTCCAAGCCTTTAATTAATGCCTTAACCCCTCATTTGGAGCTCAAAACCTTTGTGTGTGATACGTATTCACACAGACGATAAACACAGACAGCACACGGATGGGCTACGCGCACACACGGACACAGACAGCTCCGGGACCGTTTCTTCACGTACCGGAAAAATCTGGACGTGTGAGACTGGCCTTAAGTGGTGTTTTAACGATCCAGTGTTACGAATTTTCTAAAATAGTGTCATTACTGGAATCACTCCCTTTATCTATCCATATAATAGCTATTGACTGTCGTATTGGAAATAGAAAGAAAACGACAGACTTGTAAAACAGCCAACAAACTGCTGTTACATCTACAATATTATTGTCATTAATTATAGTGGGAGTCATAGCTGCCTACTGATGCCAATTTTTCATAACACCCTAAGTATACAGTGTCATTACTTGTATAGCATTAGTCACAGGGTAGCGAGTCTTTCTCTGGCCCTCTATTCCCAACAGTACAGACGTGCAACAATCTGGGACTAGAACATGGTATCTGAGTAATGTTGATCCACAAGGTACTTCTCCCACTGCCTGTGAGAGTAGAAGGAAAAGGCACCCATTGTGGGGAAGAGTTTAGTTGAAAGGAATCTGTCAACAGGTTTTTGTTCTCCATCTGAGAGTATCATGATGTAGGGGCAGAGACCCTGATTCCAGTGATGTGTCACTTATGGAGTTGCTTACAGCAAGTTTGATAAAATAGCAGTTTTATTTTCTGCAGCTCTAGCAGTTCTCTAAATGCTGAGCTCTGTATAACCCCGCCCACACCACTGATTGGCAGCTTTCTGCCTAGGCAGAGAAAGCTACCAATCAGTGTCGGGGGCACGGTTGAACTACATGACCGCAGCAGGTTTACTAGTCCTCTAATAATCTGCTTGATAAAATAGTTTATCAAAACTACAGCAAGCAGCTCAGTAAGTGACACATCACTGGAATCAGGGTTTTGTTCTCTACATCATGCTGCTCTCAGCATGATATTCCCTTGAAAGGATTGCTATTGGGGCAAATTAGGTCAGTTTGTTGCATTTTTGCTTGTTTTTTTGCCAGAAAAAGCAAACTGAGGCTATAAATATTTAAGATGAGAATAGCCCTTTAAGCTTTTGCAGTGCAGTCTGCCTCTAGGACATCATGGTGGTTGAGGGATTTTTTGCAGAGGTCACTTCCATTGTCATTATCCATTTTGGGAGCTCTTAATAGGCATCACGATTGCCCGATTGACCTATTTCATGGATAGTAAAGCCCGTGATATGCAGTGAAGTTGACTTTTTATGGCCGTATTATATGTTTTCAATGGTCTAGAGATGACGACGATTTATATATATATATATGGGAATATTCAGCTTTGGTGCATTACTCACATGTGGTAGATGTACAGTATATTTGTACTATCCACATGTGGTAAATGTGAGGGAAAACTTGCACCCTCCACCGCACACGTCGTCCTAGCATCCCACGGCAAGCTGCAGGCGCAGATGTTAGGGAGGATTTCAGGAGACAACAGATCAGATCTTTCTTCCTGGGGTAAAATGCATGCTAACATTTGTAGACATTAACTGTACGCTGATCACATAATACTATATGAAAACATATGCGCTCCTCATTAATCCCCTTAATCCTTAGAACGACAATTCCAAAAATACTTGTTCCTTTCACTGGCAATCGCTGGAAAATATGGACTGAAAGGAAAGCTTGCTTGACTAATGGCTTGATCCCTGGCTGGTTGCTGTGGGTTATTCAGCTGACCGCAGGAGCAGAGATTCAACATTTTTGGCTTTTGGGATTGTGGTTTTTAAGTATTTACAAAAAGAGGACTGTAACTAACTAGCAAGGTGATCAATAAGATTTATTATGGTGGGGGTTAAAGTTTCACAGCATCTGGAGAGCCAAAGGTTGGAGATTGCTGATAAATATCTACTTTGCTATCATGCTGTGGTCCCCAACCTTTGTTAGGTTTGGGACTCATTCACACGTCCATTATTCGAGTGTGAGTTCTACCCGTATTTTTCACAGATAGACTAACATAGGAACTAGTTCTATTGGCTAGTTCACATAGCCGATTTTATTTTTTGTTTTTGGAGACCGAGAGGTTCTCGCACAATTGCGGAGACATGTCTGATTTTGATCCCAGTGTTGAATGAAAATTGGCAGTGCTCGTCTATGGGTCCATGAAAAAATCCCTTTTTCAGGTACTCCGAGAAATGAGAAGATTAGAGAAACTTTCTTATTCTCAAAGACACTGATTAAACTAGGACCATTTTTTTCATATGTGAAAAATAAAATGGACATCTGAATGAGCCAGAACAGACCCTTGAGTAATGCCATCCAGAGCCCCCCATTACCAGTATAATGACAGCCAAGGCTTTCCTGCAGAAATCACACAGAGATCATGTGTCCCCCCATCCTTATAGGCAGTATACTTAGGGATTCCCACTTTGCCCCCATTTGGTATTTTCACACCAAGGACTCCCTCCACAATATCGCATTCAGCCTCAAGCATCCCTCTAACTAGCAGTATCATCCTATCTCCGGCAAACATATTACCCTATGTGCACCTAGATCTGCTCTTCTGTGCAGGGCTATTCCTAAAAGTCACCATCTGGAGGCCTGCTCTTCATAGCCATACTCTAGACCTGGTGCTAATGCACCAAGCTGGCAGACAACCTCGAGCCACAGGTTGGGGACCCTTGATCTAGAGAAATGCAAAAACCAGACCAGAGCTGACTTGGTGGCTTAGACAATTGTATACCATACAGTGCCCATAGACGTCCTTGTGTTTTTGTAGGGTGTGTCTGTATAGAAAAAGCAAGGACAATTGTACCTTTCAATATAGCTTTGAAAACGTGTGCCAGGCTATCCCCAAGATTATATGAAAATGAGAAGGATTGGCATTAGCAGGGTAAATGGAGCCTATGTATGTGTTTTATGCCAAACATAAATGAGTCGTTTTAGGATTATGTGATCCTTGCCTATACATATCCCGTCTCATGTAGCCATCACCAACCTGTGGCGTTCTACCTGTGCTGGACATAGATTGCTTACTACGACTCTAGAATTTGGATTTATATAGTCAACTGTTTTATATAGCAGAGTATGCATAATGCGGTTTCCTGCCAAATCAGAAAGTGTCCTAAAGTACTGTTGATTAACTAAAAACTTACATAAAATAGTCTAAGTGCAAAAAAAAAGGTACATTTATGTCACTATAGTCATGGTTATGAACATCCAACCACAGATATCCATTTATTTCTCATGGCTGACCAGCAGTAATGTTACCCCTCAACAATTCAATGCATATTTAAGGGGAATTTCCAGTACTTGGATATTGATGACCTTCATGTAGGTTATTCATATGCAATCCCTGGAGGTCCCACAACAGACTCCTCAAACAATCAGCTCTTCTATGCTCCAGCTTCTGCCAATGTAACAAGCTTTTATTCCTAGTTGAATAGGAGCTAATCTGCAGTAGCTACTAAGCAGTGTATGGATAAAAATACCCCATAATGGCATACAAATAGTGCCAAAGGTGGGAAACATAAACCCATATTGTAGAAGCAAGAAACAACACCCGCTCCAAAGCAACATGTATAACAGGAGAAAAGGAAGCAAACAAGTGACAATAGATAAAAAATATGTATTTTTATTAAGTACAAAAGAATCAAATGTAGAACAATATACAAAAAAAATAAAGACTCAAAGCAGAAAAAAACAGAGGCTCCACAGGACAAACACTCCCCCCCCCACAGAAAACCCCCAATTCCATGTAATGAAAAAAGAGGAGACATCATATCCTAAAAGTGCCAGTGCATATAAAGATATGGGTGGAATAGGTAAGTTTCCTAAGAGACCATCGCCAATGCGGTAGTAGGTGAGTCGCACGTACCAGGGCTTGTGGGGTACTCGGCACCGAGCCCGTTCACTTCAATTGGGGGAGAGGTCACGGGTAGCGCGGCTCGGTCCGTTGCCCTGGGCGCTCATTCAAGGGGGGATATTTACAGGGGATGATAGAAAATGTTCGTGACGCCACCTGTGGTTTCTGATCAGGGTGACCAGCGCTGCAGGGTGAATCCTCTGAGGGGTTGTTACTGGGCAGCAAGGTGTTAAGTCTTCCACAGGTAAGACTGTTCCCTCGAGGTATATGGCGGTGCAGGGGTGCAAGCAATAAGGCAGACACACACAATGAGTCTCTTTCCGTACCTTTACTGGTGATATTTGCAGGCACGTCCCGGGAAGCTGCTCAGGGTGGAGGATGCACGTCCAGTAATCACTGAGTAGGTGTAAGGCCTCCTTACTTCTTGATGTGTGTGAGTTTCTAACTTGCATGAAGCTAAGTTTAACTCCGTGTAGAACAGCTACGCCCAGCTGACATTGTGGTGGAGCCTTCTTTTGGACAGAACTAAGTCTCTATCTGCAGCGTTCTGCTATACTCCTGTTCTTCCTGACCCCGGTTACGTATCAGCACTGTAGGGCCCCTCTGCGACCTGAAGTCCAGCAGGGTCTCCGGTTCCTCCCACTAGCCGTGAAGGTTCTAGCAAGCTCGGACCCGGTGTCCGGTTGTGCAGAGTGGAGGTAAGCGATCCTTGCTATTTCTCCTCAGTCACTCTCTCTCTCTCTTTGTCCACTCGCCTGTCGCCCTACTCACACCTTTAACATAAGCACAGGCAACAGTAGGTGTCAGCTTTCTTCTCTTCACCGCTCTCTAACAGTACCTCAGTTTGCTCAGTGTTACAAGTACTGCAGTTCCCCTTCCTTCACTTCTTTCTTAGGCTCTGTCCGAAGCAGCTATCAGGACCTTCCGTCAGACTGATCTGTGCACACTCCGAGAGTCAGTTTCCACTTCCCTAGGGGACTAACAGTCAGCACGTTCTGAGGTAACAATTTGCTTCTCTGCTTCTTTCTCATCTGACAGGAATCTCCGTCTGTCTGAACTCCGCTCTGAGCTCTGCTCTGACAGGAATGACTGGCTCAGACTGGCTACTGCTGCGTCTCTCCACACCCTTATATACTCTACAGGGCTCCCTCTGGTGGCACTATAGGGAAATGTGAAGTGTGAATGAATATCGGGTGAGTGTGAATTACCTTTCTGTGCATCCTCCAGGGAACATGTGGCACCAAGCGCAGCTGGGTCACACATCGGTATCGATTAGTAAGGTTCACAAAGAACCCATAGATAAAGGAGAGCTTACCAATGCCAATAATCCAAAGGAGGGAGAAGAGTGTCCTGGGCAGGCAGTGTGGACCCCCGACGCGCGTTTCGTGTGCCCTTAAGCACACTTCCTCAAGGGGATTGTACTGATTTCTCCATAGAAGGACCTTTAAGAATGCATGTGATCCTGTCACATGATCAATTCTGGCCAATAGCGGTGCATACTGTGGCACATGCGCACGGTGAATCGCAGGTCCTTGAGACATGCAGGAGGAACGTCAAGGTGCCAGTGCGCACGCGCCGAACAAAAGTACAGCGCGCACACATAGGACACCTGTGAGACGTTCCCCGCATGTAAGGAGCGACGAAACGCCACAGCACATGCGCACCACACCAACAGTGTGTGAGAAAACAATGACCAGGGTACATGTATAATAATCTGAATATGGAAACATATGCACATAGGTAAATATAACAAGGCTCCCAATGATACAACATACAGTATGAATATAACATAAGCAGAAAATGTATATTAACAGACATATACCTCCAAATCAATAAATGTATAAGTAACAATAATATCCAGATCCAAAGGGACTGAAGTAAGTCAATGGAGGATACGCGTCGTATATTTATGACATTTTCATATGGTCATTGAAAATAAGAGCCAATGTAGAAGGTCCAACTAAATAGAAATAGAAAAATAAATAAATAATGAATAACAATGACTGACAAAATAAAAAACATAAAAAACACACATACCAAAAAATGGCATCGAGGGTAGAATTTAGCGGAAAAGCAGAATATATTATATATCCATCATGAATCATCATGTGCGATACACACAAGAATTTAGAAAACTCATAGGTAAGGTGAAAAAGACAAAGTTTCATTTAGACCCCGAGGGGTCAGCGTATCCAGGGTAACAATCCATCTAACTTCGGCTTGGGCAAGCCTCTTCTTATAATCACCCCCCCCCCGATACCTAAATGTATCACATCAATACCTCTTACTTTAAAAGATGAGGGCTCACAATTATGATGGTAAAAGAAATGACGGGGGATAGTTTTTTGTCGCCATGAGACAAACCAAGACGAGGTTCAGTACACAAAACAGACCAATGTTTATTTAAAATTGATCTCATGTCCTCCCACGCATGATTATAAGTTGAGATGAACCTTAGCGGTCCCTTATCCCTAGATGATGTCTCAGTTTTTTTAGGACACAACAAAGTGTCACGTGGAGTGGACCTAGCTCTCCTGTAGCCCCGTTTGATGCACCTATTGGAATACCCCCGAGTCTGGAAACGTGCTGTTAAATCTGAGGCTTGTGCCTGAAATCTGGTGTCTGAAGAGCAGATCCGCCTCGCCCGCAAGAACTGTCCGACCGGGACGGCTCTGATGGTGGAAGGGTTGTGAGCAGAGGACGCATGAATCAGAGCGTTTACTGAGGTTGGTTTACGAAACGTATCCGTATGAATGTGTCCACACTCATCGACCTCAAAAGTAATATCAAGAAAATTAATCCTATGGAAATCATAGGAATGTGTAAGACAGATGTTAAATGAGTTCTGATTCAGCGTCCCCATAAAATCCCCGAGCTGCTCCACCGTGCCGTCCCACAAAAATAAAATATCATCAATATATCTGTGCCAGCACAGCACATGGGATACGGCCGGCACGCCCCCGTCACCAAAAACCAACCTCTCCCAGGAACCCAAGAAGAGGTTGGCGTACGAAGGCGCACAGGCCGCACCCATGGCTGTGCAGCGTTTCTGTAGGTAAAAATGATCTTTAAACACAAAAAAATTATGTGTGAGGACAAAGTGCAGCAGCTCGAGGATTAGCCGTCCAGGTCAGATGCCCCCAGGAAGAGGCGGACCGCGTCCAGACCCAGGGAATGTTCAATGCACGTATACAGACTCTCAACATCACCGGTCGCTAAAAGTGTACCTGGGTCCACAAGGATGTCATCCATCCAAGCCAGTGCGTCCAAGTGTCACGTGTATAGGATGGTAACGTCTCTACCAAGGATTAGCTGTGTGAGCTAATCCTCGAGCTGCTGCACTTTGTCCTCACATAATTTTTTTGTGTTTAAAGATCATTTTTACCTACAGAAACGCGGCACAGCCATGGGTGCGGCCTATGCGCCTTCGTACGCCAACCTCTTCTTGGGCTTCTGGGAGAGGTTGGTTTTTGGTGACAGGGGCGTGCCGGGCGCATCCCATGTGATGTGCTGGCACAGATATATTGATGATATTTTATTTTTGTGGGACGGCACGGTGGAGCAGCTCGGGGATTTTATGTGGACGCTGAATCGGAACTCATTTAACATCTGTTTTACACATTCCTATGATTTTCATAGGATTAATTTTCTTGATATTACTTTTGAGGTCTATGAGTGTGGATGCATTCATACGGATATGTATCGTAAACCAACCTCAGTAAACGCTCTGATTCATGCGTCCTCTGCTCACAACCCTTCCACCATCAGAGCCGTCCCGGTCGGACAGTTCTTGCGGGCGAGGCGGATCTGCTCTTCAGACACCAGATTTGAGGCACAAGCCTCGGATTTAACAGCACGTTCCCAGACTCAGGGGTATTCCAATAGGTGCATCAAACGGGGCTACAGGAGAGCTAGGTCCACTCCACGTGACACTTTGTTGTGTCCTAAAAAAACTGAGACATCATCTAGGGATAAGGGACCGCTAAGGTTCATCTCAACTTATAATCATGCGTGGGAGGACATGAGATCAATTTTAAATAAACATTGGTCTGTTTTGCGTACTGAACCTCGTCTTGGTTTGTCTCATGGCGAATTGCCATCTATGACTGCGAGAAAGTCTAATAACCTACGTGACCTTCTCGTTCAAAGCCATTATGTGCCTAGTGTCATTCATCCTTTCAGATCCCTTGGCCCCATTCCTGGCACAATCCTGTGCGGTCGCTGTCTTGCCTGCGCAAATGTCCTGCGCTGCTCTACCTTCCAGTCCTCAGGTAGCATGAAAACATTCGATATTCGACATCGTATTTCGTGTAATACATCGAATGTCATTTATTACGCCACTTGTGGCTGTTCAAAAATATATATAGGCCTAACATCAAGGGAACTGAGGATAAGGACTAGGGAGCATGTGCGGGACATTTGCGCGGCCAAGACGGCGACCGACCCTTTAAATTTAAAAACTATCCCCCGTCATTTATTTTACCATCATAATTGTGAGCCCTCATCTTTTAAAGTAAGAGGTATTGATGTGATACATTTAGGTATCGGGGGGGGTGATTATAAGAAGAGGCTTGCTCAAGCCGAAGCTAGATGGATTGTTACCCTGGATACGCTAACCCCTCGGGGTCTAAATGAGACTTTGTCTTTTTCACCTTTCCTATGAGTTTTCTAAATTCTTGTGTGTATTGCACATGATGATTCATGATGGATATATAATATATTCTGCTTTTCCGCTAAATTCTACCCTCGATACCATTTTTTGGTATGTGTGTTTTTTATGTTTTTTATTGTTTTTTATCTTGTCAGTCATTGTTATTCATTATTTATTTTTCTATTTCTATTTAGTTGGACCTTCTACATTGGCTCTTATTTTCAATGACCATATGAAAATGTCATAAATATACGATGCGTATCCTCCATTGACTTACTTCAGTCCCTTTGGATCTGGATATTATTGTTACTTATAAATTTATTGATTTGGAGGTATATGTCTGTTGATATACATTTTCTGCTTATGTTATATTCATACTGTATGTTGTATCATTGGGAGCCTTGTTATATTTACCTATGTGCATATGTTTCCATATTCAGATTATTATACATGTACCCTGGTCATTGTTTTCTCACACACTGTTGGTGTGGTGCGCATGTGCTGTGGCGTTTCGTCGCTCCTTACATGCGGGGAACGTCTCACAGGTGTCCTATGTGTGCGTGCTGTACTTTTGTTCGGCGCGTGCGCACTGGCACCTTGACGTTCTTCCTGCATGTCTCAAGGACCTGCGATTCACCGTGCGCATGCGCCACAGTATGCACCGCTATTGGCCAGAATTGATCATGTGACAGGATCACATGCATTCTTAAAGGTCCTTCTATGGAGAAATCAGTACATTCCCCTTGAGGAAGTGTGCTTAAGGGCACACGAAACGCGCGTCGGGGGTCCACACTGCCAGCCCAGGACACTCTTCTCCCTCCTTTGGATTATTGGCATTGGTAAGCTCTCCTTTATCTATGGGTTCTTTGTGAACCTTACTAATCGATACCTACTACCGCATTGGTGATGGTCTCTTAGGATACTTACCTATTCCAACCATATCTTTATATGCACTGGCACTTTTAGGATATGAGGTCTCCTCTTTTTTCATTACATGGAATTGGGGGTTTTCTGTGGGGGGGAGTGTTTGTCCTGTGGAGCCTCTGGTTTTTTCTGCTTTGAGTCTTTATTTTTTTGTATATTGTTCTACATTTGATTCTTTTGTACTTACTTAATAAAAAAACATATTTTTTATCTATTGTCACCTGTTTGCTTCCTTTTCTCCTGTTATACATGTAAGCAGTGTATGGAGCTGTGGTGTTTCGGCTCCGCACAGTTTTCAGCTGGCATTGCTGGAGCTGCTAACCGCTGATTGGCTGAGGTCCAACACTTGGCAGCTTCACCAATCTAATCATCAAAAAACAAGGAATGGGAAAACACCCTAAAGGTACAGGTGCTTCTCACAAAATTAGAATATCATCCAAAAGTTAATTTATTTCAGTTCTTCAATACAAAAAGTGGAACTCATATATTATAGAGTCATTACAAACAGAGTGATCTATTTAAGTGTTTATTTCTGTTAATGTTGATGATTATGGCTTACAGCCAATGAAAACCCAAAAGTCATTATCTCAGTAAATTAGAATACTTTATAACACCTGCAAAGGCTTCCTAAGCGTTTAAAAATGTCCCTTAGTCTGTTTCAGTAGTCTCCACAATCATGAGGAAGACTGCTAACTTGACAGATGTCCAGAATGCAGTCATTGACACACTCCACAAGGAGGGTAAGCCACAAAAGGTCATTGCTAAAGAAGCTGGCCGTTCACAGAGTGCTGTTTCCAAGCATATTAATGGAAAGTGGAGTGGAAGGAAAAAGTGTGATAGAAAAAGGTGCACAAGCAAACGGGATAAACGCAGCCTTGAAAGGATTGTTAAGAAAAGGCCATTCAAAAATTTGGAGGAGATTCACGAGAACTGTTTTACCTGGGCCAAGGAGAAAAAGAACTGGACTTTTGCTCAGTGGTCCAAGGTGTAAATTTTGCATTTTATTTGGAAATCAAGGTCCCAGAGTCTGGAGGAACAGTGGAGAGACCACAATCCAAGCTGCTTGAGGTCTAGTGTGAGGTTTCCACAATCAAGTGATGGTTTGGGGAGCCATGTCATCTGCTGGTGTAGGTCCACTGTGTTTTATCAAGACCAAAGTCAGCGCAGCCGTCTACCAGGAAATTTTAGAGCATTTCGTGCTTCCCTCTGCTGACAAGATGTTTGGAGATGGAAATTTCATTCTCCAGCAGGACTTGGCACCTGTCCACACTGCCAAAAGTACCAATACCTGGTTTAAAAACAACAGTTTCACTGTGCTTGATTGGCCAGCAAACTCGTCTGACCTTAACCCCATAAAGAATCTATGGGGTATTGTCAAGAGGAAGATGAGACACCAGACCCAACAATGCAGATGAGCTGAAGGCTACTATCAAAGCCACCTGGGCTTCCATAACACCTCTGCAGTGCCACAGGCTGATCGTCTCCATGCCACACCACATTGATGCAATAATTGATGCCAAAGGAGCCCTGACCAAGTACTGAGTGCATTTACTGAACACACATTTCAGTAGGCCAACATTTTGGATTTTAAAATAATTTTTCAAGCTGGTGTTATAAAGTATTCTAATTTACTGAGATATTGACTTTTGGGTTTTCATTGGCTGTAAGCCATAATCATCAACATTAACAGAAATAAACACGTGAAATAGATCACTCTGTCTGTAATGACTCCATATAATATGAGTTTCACTTTTTTGTGTTGAAGAACTGAAATAATTTAACTTTTTGATGATATTCTTATTTTGTGAGAAGCACCTGTATGTTCATCATCCTTTTCAGCTGGCCGAACCTGGAAGGCGATGGACCTACTGTGTTTCCCTCTTGAAGAACAATTATATAGTTATATTGTGTAATGTGAATTGTGCAATTTGATAATGATGTGGGTTGTTTGACAGTAGGGAAAGAGAGTTGATGGTTGGGACTAGCCCAGAGTTGGAGAGGCTACACTGGAGGGACAGATACAATTACTTGTCAGGAAGACAGAAAGGGCCCATTGTGCATAGAAAGTAGACCTAAGGTCTGATGTGAGCAGTGCTACATGACGTGGGTGTTCTTAACAAAAGAGGAGACAGAGGATAGCGAAATCCTAGCCGAGAGCAAGAGAGAGAAGTGACTGAAAGGCAGAGTGATTGATCGGAGATGGGTCCTGGGACAGGACGTCTATCAGTGTAACTCATAGAGGCAATGGGCCTAGACAGGACAGAGTACAGAAGACAGAGTGTGCTCCGGGCGGGAGTCCCAGAGCATCAGAGACAAAGATTAGTACCCGGCATGCTAGCAATATAGTTCCCTAGAGAGGAAAGAAGACGCGGAACCAAGGGTTGAGTAAAGGACTCTTGCTAGCTGCACTGCAGTATTGAGCTGGGCTGTGGTGAAGTGTGAAGATAGAGAGCAAAGAAAAGAGAAAGGAACTGAAACTGGAAATTGCTACGTATTGTGAATGAAGCGTTCATTAAGTTGTGTACCCACTATCTACTGTATATAATCCCCCCAAAGTTGTTGAGTAAAATGTTTATTTTTGACTGGTGGACTCCCTTATTGAACTGTCAAACATCTCTTCCTGGCCAACCCAAGTCATCGGTAACTTGCGAGTGCGTAGCACCCCCCTATAGCTCAAGTTCACAAACCCATCTTCATGTAATGTCCCAGGTCTCGAGAGATCACTACCTCATCCACAGCTACCGCCATCTTACAAACCTGCTGAGTTTTACAATAGGAAGACACTTCAGGAAACGCCTACATTTATTTAGTGGTGTCTTTTTTAGTGGTATCTTTTCAGCTGCCATTTTCCAAACTTTTTTTTTAACTTCACTCAACAATGAAAAAATTCTAGCGTTTTTTTAAGCGAAAACGCTGGTAAAATGCCCAAAAATATTCCCTGGCATATTTTGAGCCTTCCCATTGACTTCTATTATAAATTCTAGAGTATCTTCAGGGTGGAAAATGCCTGAAAAATGGTCAGCTCTCTTATTTTAACTGGTTGGTGTCTTTGGAGACTTGAAGCAGTCAAAAGTCTAAAAATATGGATAGCAAGTGGTTTTTACTTACATGCTCATTCTTTTTCATTATCACTTTTTTAGGCAGTTTTCAGAGCGTAATCTGCCTGCATAAGACATTGTGAGCGCATACCCAAACATTGCATTATTTTCTGCATTAATAACCAACTGCAAAGTAATATACACAAAGCCATAGAGAAGGGATTTTACATGGGGGTTTTATTGCTCACCATGGTATCGCACATTCAGAAACCTGGAATTGGTATTCATCGTAACACAGCTCGTCCATGTCATGTATGGAGGGATGATGCAGAAAATTACATTTAAGGACAGATATTACTAAGACTATTTCAGGATTTAGTCTTCATGTAACAGTAAGGCTCCTGAATGTACAGGAGCTCATAAAATGCTTAATTCAGGCTGATTTGAGTTGTACAAGTGCCGGGCTTACAGTTTTTTAAGTGCTTTATAAGGAACCCTTTGCTGTCACGCCACTGATAGACTCCAACAAAGTGTTGTTTCCATCAGCGTCAGACAATCCTGTAAGTCCAGCAGAATGCACACTTGCGCGCTGCCAAGAGGTTGTGGCACATTGAAGTCCTATCAGTAATGGATTGTTCTTAGGTTTCAAATAAATTAGCATAACTAGAATAGATTTTGGCTGAGATGTTGAAAATGGTACAGCACTTACACCAGAACACTTTGAATACAAGATGATATCGTAGAGGGTGGACAATAAGACACAACTTCTAGGTTATTCAGCACCGTCCAGAGCCGCTCACTTCCATCTAGGGAGACCGCTGTGCCAATGATTTGGTGTTGTAACGTCATCAGCACCAGTCCCTTCCCATACAGAAGCGAGTAACTCTGGATGGGCCTACATAACCCCTTCAAAGCCCCCATATGAATGAAAGAAAGTTGCCCAAAAGACAGAATTGTTTAAGGTGATGGAACTTTCCAACAGATGATGTTGGAGGAAAGGAGTTGGTTTGTTGACTTTCACCATCTCTTCATTTTTTCTCCAGAATGATGAGCCACAACCAGATATGTCTGACCATGGCTTATTTTCATTCTCCAGACTGAAAACACTTGGCAGAGCAGAGTGGCTATGTGTATGCGGAGTCGGGAGAGATTACTGTTCGCTGAAGGAGTGATCGTCCCACCGTTGTCTAAGATGTATGGGCACCCCTAGGCCTCTCTCACGCGACATTAGTTCTATATTTTGCACCAATAATTGTAAGTCAAAAACATGGAAGAAAATTTCTGCATTGTTTTTGCGGTTTTGCCCCAATTCACTATGGCTGCCGTCATGTACACCAGTATTAAAGGGAATCTATCAGCAGGTTTTGCTATGTAATCTGAGAGCAGCGAAATGTAGAGACAGAGATCCTGATTTCAGTGATGTGTCACTTGCTGGTCTGCTTGCTGTCATTTTTATACAATCACTGCTTTCTCTGCTGCAGACCTAGCAGTGTTCAGAATGCTGATGTGTGTATAATCCTCCCACACCACTGATTGGCAGCTTTCTATGCATAATGGGCATTGACAGAAAGCTGCCAGTCAGTGCTGGGGGCGGGGTTACACAAAGCAGTTGATTAGGAGGCACAAGACTCCTAGTCCTGTGGTGATAATCTCCTGCTGATAAAACACTAATTATATTGAAACAGCAACACACAGCCTAGTATTTGACACATTGCTGGAATCAGGGTCTCTGCTCCTACATCATTCTGCTCTCAGATTATATAACATAACCTGCTGGCAGATTCTCTTTAATTAAGGGAGCGCTTGTGTAAGATGCCTTAAATTCATTGAGAGTTGTACGTTTCTTAAAGAAGAGGTCTTAGCCCTTTTTCTCCCACTAAGCCCTCCTAGTTATGTATGTGATATAGTGCAAGTGTATTAAAATATTTACTAATTGCCATTTTCCAATGTTTCCAACGTCACTCCAGCTCTCTTCTTGTCCACAGGACCTGTAAACTGACTAACTGGCTCACACAGGGTGTGGTGAGTGGAGTTGAAGTCGCTTTCTCATTGTAAGTCTGTGTAGCCTTGTTTGGTTTCTCATAGACAAAATGGAACAGAAGCTCCAGTCACATAATGTGAATTGGCAAATTGAAGACCTGTCATGCAAATCAAAAAGGACCGGAACGGTGTTGGAAACCAGAGAAGGCGGCAATTAGTAAGAATTTTAATTCACTTGCACTACATCACATATAGGGGAATATGGAAAAATTGTTTAAAGAATTTGGATGCTCTTTAAACTTCTGTGTGCCACCGCCAGAACTATATGCTTGGCAGAGGATTACGTGTCTCATAAATTAAACCTCTCATTTCAATCTGCACAAAAAGTTTACAACATTTCAAGAAGTTGTACGCCAGAATTCTGGCAAAAAAACATGTGATGGATTGGGGACCTTTAGGTTTCATTCTTGGTTTTGGCTTACAAATACTTATCCAAAGTACTGAGACAATTACTGCCTGTGGAAGACACCAAAGCTTCTATACCAAGAGTACAGATATATAAATTTTTGCCTGATGGGCACTTCCAAAGACTATAAATACCAATCCGAAAAGAACACGGAAGTTTGTTTCGCCATAAAATATTAAATTTTATTTCAAAAATATATAGCAACAATGCAAAAATTATATGTAAAGGTAGGGACAATAATACAAATAAAAGCCGCAATTAAATCATGGTATAACAATGTCTAAAAAAAATTTTTGCACAAAAATATTATCAGCAAATGGCAAAAAATACCTCTAAAGAAGAAAAAAGGACCAGAATAAAGTGAAAATGCAAAATATAATCAGCATAATTACAGGATAAAGAATCCTAGAAATTACAAGCAAGTGCTATATCTAGCTGATTAATAAGGTCAATAGAATTCATAATTTGTGAAGACAAAATATATATTATAAAGTGAAAGTGCCAAATGAGGTAATTTGGAATTTAAATATATTAAGGTAATGTGCTTATTCATAGAGCCAGTACAAAACTAATTAATGTAGCTAGTAAAATTAGCAAATCCCAAATGCTGACATAAAAATGGTGCTAGTAAGAGTAGTGGTGTATACCTGAAAGCGGCAGGCACCCCGACGCGCGTTTCGCACTGTAGCTTCCTCCAGGGGATGTCATTTGGCACTTGCACTTTATAATATATAATATATTTTGTCTTCACAAATTATGAATTCTATTGACCTTATTAATCAGCTAGATATAGCACTTGCTTGTAATTTCTAGGATTCTTTATCCTGTAATTATGCTGATTATATTTTGCATTTGCACTTTATTCTGGTCCTTTTTTCTTCTTTAGAGGTGTTTTTTGCCATTTGCTGATCATATTTCTGTGCAAAAAAATTTTATACATTGTTATACCATGATTTAATTGCGGCTTTTATTTGTATTATTGACCCTACCTTTACATATAATTTTTGCATTGTTGCTATATATTTTTTAAATAAAATTTAATACTTTATGGTGAAACAAACTTCCGTGTTCTTTTCGGATTGGTTTCTATACCAAGAGTGGCCACATTTTTTTTTCATTGTGGGACCCAATTCTTGTGGGACCTAATTAGATAATGTATTAATGGTACCCTTTGAGACCTACTGGTACCTGCTCTAAGGTCTGAGGGTAGTGGCCATAATCTACTGTTTGGCCACTGATAGTCTATAACACAGTCATTGGGTTTAGAGCAAAAGCTAACCTAAGCTAGACCCAACCTGTTGGAGTGAAAAAAAAAAAACATTTTTCCTGATGTAGAAGAATTAATATTCTTAATTCAAATTATTGTAGGTCATACTTTAGGGTGCCCACATGTGTGCAGTGTATTCATGCAGATTTTTAAGCCAAAGCAAGGCATGGAGTACAAAGTAGTAATAGAATATTTCCTATATAACATTGACTACATGCTGCAAACAATTTCTAAGTGAGATGTCCCCTACTGTATGACGTTAGTAACAGAAGAAAGAATTGTTTAAGTGTGGATGAGGGCTGGAGGACAAAGAAGATATGCTCCAAAAATTTTTTTGATTAGATGTCCCCTACTGTATGATGTTAGTAACCGACAACATTTTTTGGGGCCTCTGGATGAGGCCTGTATTATAACATTGACTATATGCTACAAACAATTTCTAAGTGAGATGTCCCTTACTGTACTATGTTAGTAACAGAAGAATTTTTTTGGGGGGGCTTGTCGATGAGATCTGTATAACATTGACTACATATTTCAAACAATTTCAAAGTGAGATGTCTCCTACTGTATGACGTTAGTAAAAGAAGAAAGAATTGTTTAATTATGGATGAGGGCTGGATGACAAAGATATGCTCTAAAAAATTTTTTTAGTAGCTGTCCCCTACTGTATGACCTTAGTAACAGACATCATTTTTAGGGGCATGTGGATGATGCCTGTATAACATTGACTACATGCTACAAACAATTTCTAAGTTAGATGTCCCCTACTGTATTACTTCCTTTTCTCCTTGCTTTGGCTTTAAAAAGAACAAAAAAACTGTATCAAAAAATGTCATGTGAAAGTACCCTGAAAGGGGTTGTTCACCCCTGAACTTTTTTGTTCAAAAAGGGCCAAAATTGTTAAATCTAAAGTATATGGTCTCTGCGTTTCATCACTGCTGTGGCCAGTTATTGGCTGCAGATGCCACATGTCCGTACTTCCAGAACTAGAAGTATAGTGACCCATGGAGAACCTGGACGTTGGTGGGAGATGAGTGGCGAGGGACTGTGATATACTGTAATTTTTATTTTTATGCAATTTAGACAATTTTTATAAAATAAATTGAGGGGAAGACAACTTCTTTGAGCCCTTACTGCAAATTATTTTGACCATTTTAGAGGTTACACAGCCCCACAAGAATTAACAAAATACATAAGTGACCACAAGTAGGTCCGTGGTTGGCCACTCGTTGACCATGTTTGTTTATTGAGATAGGATGGAGGATTAACCAGTGAAAAGGCAAAGACCACATCCACATTTAACCATCGCCAACCTCTGATTTATTCATTGAAAATTGAATACCCTAAATATTCAGCGGGGACCATCATGAGGTTTTTTTTCTCCTTTTTAAATTATCTACAAAAAGTTTCACCTGTAAAGTAAAAGACAAAATATTACCCCGACCCTCCCGCCCATTAGTTTAATTGGACCATAATAATTAAAACCTATACAAAAGGACAGAACATGTTTTCACATTTCCGCATTGGTTTGTGCTTGTCATCTACCATATGTTTACATATCCTAGTAGATGTTGGGCCAAGACGTGTCTTATTTAATGCTTAAGAGGCTGAATCGTGAATTGTATGAATGAGTCCTCCAGATTTCATCTGGTTCGATCACTTTGAGTGATAAGCCTTTGTGTAGTTTGGGTTTTTAACCCATAATACCCCACTTTTGGCTGTCGAAGATTTGCAAAGCTTGACCCAGCACGAGGTGCGAGTCAAAAGTCCCTTCATTTCCTCTTCACATTGAGTTCAGGTTTCATGACTAGATTTTTTTTGTGTGAGAGATTCTAAATTTTTAAAGCTACAAACCACAAGTCTTATAAAAGGCAAATAGATATTGAGCGTACGGTAACAAAACGTATTTCTTTTGTTTTAGTTCAACGGGAAATTGGCATGTTTCAAATTCCATAAGAAGGTGCAGAGATATGGTTCATTGAATCCAGAGAAGATTCTTTCACAGTATGTCCACCAGGTGTATGTCTTTCATGCTGACCACATGTCCAGGTGAAGATGAGACAGCTGGTTGCTTTGCACAAGTGGTCAGGTGTTCACAATCCAGAAGATTGGCGGATTTCTGGCAATGTTCCAGTTCTGTATGTGCTACTGGCTTAATAGGATGTGGAATGTTTTCTGTGATTACTTGTATGTCAGATTGCAGAGGTTGTCCTTCATATCTATGCACTTTGCATATGAGCAACTGTCCCGTGGCGTTGGGATGTGTGGTAGGACTGCGGAGATTTACGCGAATGGATGCTTACTTTTGTTTCTTCTGCTAAAAAATCAAATGGAAAAAAGCAAATCTATAAAATAGAATTAATTACACTTCATTCACATGCTAATAGTTTATTTAAAAGGAATCTGTCACCAGGTTTTTGCTACCCTATCTGAGAGCAGCATAACGTAGGGGCATGGACCCTGATTCCGTCGATATCTCACTTATTTTGCTGGGCTCTGCCGTTTCGATAAAATCACACTTTTCTCTGCTGCAGATCTAGCAGTTGTCTTACTGCTGAGCTCTGTATAACCCCACAAAAATCAAAAATGACTATGAGGTGAGGTCCTCAATCAAGCTAGAGAGAAACCAAACCGGAAGAAAGACCCCTAAAATGTAACTTTTATTAGAAAGTTATTTAAAAGTATCGCATGATAGGCCGGGATACAGTACATACAAAATATTTAAATAGGCAAATGCATAAATTAAAGAGAAAAAAGAAAAATAAGCGGGCAGTAGGGAAACAAAAACTGCAGAGACTGGAGGTAAATGTATGTGGGCTAGTAGGCCCTATAAATTCCTAATGGATGCCCTACCTTACAGTGGAGGTTGGCACCCTAAGTTTCCACGTTCTGGCAACCCCACTCCGCGGCAGCTGGCCCTAGGCCTAATGTGTAGTAAAAATAAATATAAATCAGGGTCCCTGTCTCTAAATGATGCTGCTCTCAGAATAAGGAGCAAAATCCTGGTGACTGATTCCATTTAAAGGGAACTAATGTCCAGGTCCTCAATTACATATATCTATATTATATGTTTCACTTACTGAAAAAGAAAACAAACAGATTTTAGCACAAGCAAATCTTGAAACTTCATGAAGCCAATGCAGAATTACTAACCCAGTGCCCCACCAGTCCATTTCTAATACTGGTGACCAGTGAGGCAGAGGGGCCTTCATTACTACCTACCAGGTACAGTCATGGCCAAAAGTTTTGAGACTGACACAAATTTTTGTTTTGCTGCGATGGTGTTTTTAGATCTTTTTGTCAGATATTTCTATGGTTACTGATGTGCAATTAAAGGCATTTCAGAAGTTTTTATTGACAAATACATCAAGTTTATATAACTACTCAATATTTACAGTATAGACCCTGATTTTTTTTTTAGACTTTGCCCTTCTCCACGGCAGCTGGGTATCCACTTTGGACCATATTCTGACTGATGTCCGCCCATTCTTGTCTAATCAGTGCTTGGAGTTTATCACAATCTCTGTGTTTGTTTGTCCCCTGCTTTTTGAGGTTTGACCACAGGTTCTCAATGGGATTGAGATCCCAGAAGTTTTCTGGCCATGAATCCAAAATGTCAATGTTTTGTTTACTCAGCCACTTATCGCTTTTGTCTTGTGACATGGTCTCCATCATGCTTAAAGCATTGTTCATCACTAGATTGCTCCTGGATCATTGGGAGAAGGTGCGCTTGGTGAGCGCTACCACGAGTCTGGTGTCTGCCAACAGTAAGGTTTCCTGCTACCATTAATGCGTTAGGTTGCTTCTTATTCAAGGGAGTGGGCTCATCAGAATTTTGCCACAAATAAAGAATAATTTTTGCACATTCTCCAAAAGCAACTTCTCCCAACCATTCAGGAGCAATTATATTTGTCAATAAAAGTGTAAAAAATTATTAAATTCTGATAATTGTACTACAGTAACCATAGAAACAGACAACCTGAAGATCTAAAAACACTTAAGCAGTAAATTTTGTGAAAACCAAAATTTGTATCCGTCTCAAAAGTTTTGGCCACGACTGTACAGCCTTCTTTAGAGTATCAAAGAAGTACCGTATATATCTGCGATTGAGTATAGCAAATTGCAAAAAGGGTAATTATCACCAACTTGAGTCTGCCCTTTTTATTCAGTAAAAGAATGTGCAGCCCCAAATTGTTGATTTTACAAAATACAGGTCATTGTCAAAAGTGCTTAACCCCTTACCGACTTCGGGCGTAAATGTACCAATGTTGGACGCCTTCCCTTTGATGTGGGCTCCAGCACTGAGCCCTCATCTTTCCTGGCACATGTCAGCTGTTTTGAACAACTGACTAAGCCTCTAACAGCTGCGGGTGGAATCGCGATCCACCCGTGGCTGTTAACCCATTAAATGCCGCTGTCAAGCTTTGACAGCGGCATTAGACTCGCGCTTCCGGAAAGCGCAACGGAAATCCCGCCCATCGGTGACACCGTCACGTGATCGCGGGTCACCGATGGGTTGGCATGACAACCAGAAGTCTCCAGCAGACCTATATGGTTGTCACTGCAAGATTGCTATGAGCACCACCCGGTGGTCGGTGCTCATAGCACTTGAGCAATTCTGGTACATGCAGGTGATCTGATCATCGCCTGTATGTAGCAGAGCCGATCAGATTATGGCAGATTCTTGTCTCGCATGCAGACTATTGAAGCATGCCAAAAGTAAAAAAAAAATGTTTTTAAAAATATTAAAAAATCTAAAAGTTCAAATCACCCCCCTTTCACCCCATTCAAAATAAAAAAATCAAGCATACAATATTGGTATCTTCGCGTTCAGAATTGCCCAATCGATCAATAGAAAAAACCATTAACTTGATCGCTGAACGGTATAGCGAGAAAAAAGTTAAAAACGCCAGAATTACGTTTTAATGGGCGATCATAAGATCTTATCTGCACCAAAATGTCAGCTCGACATGCAAAAAATAAGCCCTCACCCAGCTCAAGATCACAAAAATTGAAGACGCTGCGGGTATCGGAAAATGGTGCAATTTATTTTTTTACAAACTATGGAATTTTATTTACACCACTTAAACAAAAAAGAACCTAGACATGTTTGGTGTCTATGAACTCGTAATGCTGTGGAGAATAATAATGGAAGGTCATTTTTAGCATTTAATGAACATGGTAAAAAAAAAAAAAAAACTGTGGGATTGCACTTTTTTTGCAATTTCACAGCACTTGGATTTTTTTCCCGTTTTTCAGTAATTGATATGTTAAAACCAATGGTGTAGTTCAAAAGTACAACTCGTCCCGCAAAAAGCAAGCTCTCACATGGCCATTTTGTAAAAAAAAAAAGTTGTGGCTCTGGGAAGAAGGGGAGCAAAAAATGAAAATGCAAAATCAAAAATAGCTCTGGTCATTAAGGGGTTAACCCTAGAAACTCCAGCCCCCCCCCCCCCAAAAAAAAAGCTTGACTTTCTTACAAAAGTCAGGGCCGACCTGCGGGGCTGTGGGATGCAGAGCAGGATCCCACAAGCCTCTACATAGTTACATAGATTGAACTTGATGGACCTAGGTCTTTTTTCAACCTTTCTACTCCAATTGTTCATTTTGTTACTAAATTAACTATAACCTGCATCCGGCCCTTGTATAAAAGCTGTTATAGTGTCTGCCATTACTACCTCTTGTGGTCGGGCATTCCACAGTCTGACTGCTCTAACTGTAAAGATTTGATTCCTATTTACTGTATTTTTCGAATTATAAGATGCTCCGGGTTATAAGATGCTCCCCAAATTTTGAGGAAAAAAATAGGAATTTTTTTTTTTTTAATAAAATGGTGGTGCTTCTTATCATCCATGCGTCTTATTGCTTACCGGGGGTGGTGGCTGTGGTGAAGCGGGTTCTCAGGGTCGCTGCTGGAGGAGGCAAGAGTGGGGTGATGCTGCAGGTCGCAGGCTGCGATGAAGGGGTGTTCCGATGTGCGGCGGTGCTGCGGGTGTCTGGTGCTGCCCGGTGCTCCTGCGGGTGCCCAGCGGTGCTGCTAGTGTCTCCGATGCTGCGGAGGGGATCTGCCGACATTTTGCGAAAGGCCAGAGCCCCCCGCAGTTCCATTGTTTCCTGTGCGGTGGACTCAGAGAAAATGGCCGCTGGGGGCGGCGCATGCGCAGATGGAGACCTCGGCACCAAGATCTCGAGTCGGGCGATGCTCATCTTTCCTGCAGCAATGCTGGACACCCCCTCATCCCAGCCTGCGGCGTGCAGCTACGGTACCGGTAAGGTATATACGCATTATAAGACACACCCCCATTTTCCCCCAAAATTTGGTAGCTGTCAGAATCAGCTTTCTTCCATCCGTAATGAGTGCCCCCTGGTCTAGTATGGCATTTGGATGGAATAAGTCATGCGCCAGTCCTTTGTATTGACCACTCATATATTTATACACATAAATGAGATCTCCTGAGGCGTCTTTTTTTCTAAGCTAAACAAGCACAAAGTTTCCAACCTCTCATCATATGAGAGGCCTCCATCCCTTGAAATAATGTAGTGGCCTGCCTTTAAACTGACTCTAATTTCTGAATGTCCTTTTTTTAAATGTGGAGCCCAAAACTGGATCCCATTTTCTAGATGTGGCCTCACCAGTGATTTATAAAGGAGTAATAATATGTTGGGATCACAGGATTTTATCTCTTTTTATACACCCTAAAATCTTGTTTGCTTTTTCAGCTGCTGCTTGAGATTGAGTACTACTGCACAGCTTATTTGTAACTAGAGTTGAGTGAACTTGATTGGGTCAAGGCTTATTTGGCAAGCTATAGCGCTTACCGAATAAGCTGCAGAGGGAACCTGGCTTCCTGGATTGCTCTAGCTGATCAGCTGTTCGGCTCCGCAGCTGCATGTGTCGTGGCTGTGTGACAGTCACGACACATGCATGGAGAGCCCAACAAACAGGCTCTCTATGCATGTTCCCTCTGAAGCTTATTCGGTAAGCATTATAGCTTGCCGAATAAGCCCTGACCCGATCAAGTTCACTCAACTCTACTTGTAAGCAGAATACCCAAGTCCTTCTCCTGTTCTGTAGTCCCGAGTATGGTCCCATTTAATGTACACTGCTCAAAAAAATAAAGGGAACACTTAAACAACAGAATGTAACTCCAAGTAAATCAAACTTCTGTGAAATCAAACTGTCCACTTAGGAAGCAACACTGATTGACAATCAATTTCACATGCTGTTGTGCAAATGGAATAGACAACAGATGGAAATTATTGGCAATTATCAAGACACACTCAATAAAGAAGTGGTTCTGCAGGTGGGGACCACAGACCACATCTCAGTACCAATGCTTTCTGGCTGATGTTTTGGTCACTTTTGAAAGTTGGTTGAGCTTTCACACTCGTGGTAGCATGAGACAGACTCTACAACCCACATAAGTGGCTCAGGTAGTCCAGCTCATCCAGGATAGCACATCAATGCGAGCTGTGGCAAGAAGGTTTGCTTTGTTTGTCAGCATAGTGTCCAGAGGCTGGAGGCCCTACCAGGAGACAGGCCAGTACACCAGGAGATGTGGAGAGGGCCGTAGGAGGGAAACACAGCAGCAGGACCGCTACCACCGCTTTTGTGCAAGGAGGAACAGGAGGAGCACTGCCAAAGTCCTGCAAAATGATCCCCAGCAGGCCACAAATGTGCATGTGTCTGCACAAACGGTTAGAAACCGACTCCATGAGGATGGTTTGAGTGTCCGACATCCACAGATGGCGGTAGTGCTCACAGCTCAACACCGTGCAGGACGCTTGGCATTTGCCACTGAACACCAGGATTGGCAAATTCGCCACTGGCGCCCTGTGCTCTTCACAGATGAAAGCAGATTCACACTGAGCACATGTGACAGACGTGACAGAGTCTTGAGATGCCGTGGAGAGCAATCTGCTGCCTGCAACATCCTTCAGCATGACCGGTTTGGCAGTGGGTCAGTAATGGTGTGGGGTGGCATTTCATTGGAGGGCCACACAGCCCTCCATGTGCTCACCAGAGGTAGCCTGACTGCCATTAGGTACCGAGATGACATCCTCAGACCCCTTGTGAGACCATGGGTTCCTCCTAATGCAGGACAATGCCAGACTTCATGTGGCTGGAGTGTGTCAGCAGTTCCTGCAAGATAAAGGCATTGAAGCTATGGACTGGCCCGCCCGTTCCCCAGACCTGAATCCAATTGAGCACATCTGGGAGATCATGTCTCGCTCCATCCACCAACGTCCTGTTGCACCACTGACTGTCAAGGAGTTGGCAGATGCTTTAGTCCAGGTCTGGGAGGAGATCCCTCAGGAGACCATCCGCCGCCTCATCAGGAGCATGCCCAGATGTTGTAGGGAGGTCATACAAGCACGTGGAGGCCACACACACTACAGAGCATCATTTTGACTTGTTTTAAGGACATTATATTCCACTTTAATTTTGTGAGTGATTCCAAATTCAGGCCTCTATTGGTTAATAAATTTGATTTCCATTGATGATTTTTGTGTGATTTTGTTGTCAGCACATTCAACTTTGTACAGAACAAAGTATTCAATGAGAATATTTCATTCATTCAGGTCTAGGTTGTGTTATTTGAGTATTCCCTTTATTTTTTTGAGCAGTGTATATTCAACTATAGGATTACTCTGTCTTAGGTGCATGACTCTGCATTTCTCTTCATTAAACCTCTGCGGACCCCCTCACTTTGTAGGTACGCTGCAGCACTGTGTTACTTCATACTTACATAGGTTTAAAAATACACAGATCCATCAAATTCAACCTTTCTCCACCAGTTATACATTCTCTTTCGCTAGATTATTCATAACCCACAACGCCCTTTGTTACGACTTTACTACGCAGTTGCTGAACAGTAAAGTCTGTGGCAGCGCGGGTTAGTGCAAAGAACGAGATCTCGATCTTTCACTGAGCGAAAGGCCACAGAGGGTTGAATTATCCTACTCTGCATGTCGGGATCCCACAAAACAGAAGGTTGGGGCTGACTTTTGAGAGATCTTTTGACAATTTATATTTAGAGAAATCACTAATCTGGGGCTGTCCACTCTTTTGCTGAGTAAAAAGGGTATCCACAGATTGGTGATAGGTACTCTTTAATACACAAGTCAGGGAACATTTCCAGTTTTGAGTTGAGTGCTTGGTCAAGGCTATGTTAGTGCACATCCACACTGTATTTTTAAGCAGATCTGCTCGAAAACAGTTTAAAAAACTCTTTCTGTTCAATTCTATGGGAATTCCACTTTGCTGTTCATGTAAGGAGTTTTAGCATTTTTTTCTGAAGAGGCTTTAAAAAAAAGTGCATGTCACTACTTTGAAGCAGATCCTGATTACGGTAAATACACTTCACATCAGATAAAACCAGATTTGTGAAAAAAGTGTGTAAGGCAACCATTAATAGTGAAAAGCCACCTTATTAATATAGCAGAAAAACAAATGAGCTGTGTTAATAAATTGGCTTTTTTTTAGTATTAATGGACGTCTCCCACAGTTTTTTTTTCTCTTGTGGTTTCCTCTGTGATAAGCCAACATCAAGTTTATTTGATGCCCATATAATGGGTTCTGGGCTAGTTTTCTAGGTGGTTCTCACCTTCTCGTGCTGTGTGCATGCCTTTAAATGCTAGTGATGCGGCAATGTCGCAGTTATGAGGAGATAATGGCGTACCCCCGGTATGCTGCCATCCATGACCTGTCACATACCCTGTGGGGGTTGCTGTGCCATATGCCATGTAAGGGGACACTGGTGCTGGAGTGGGGTATGGAGTCATTCCTGAAGCTGCAACAAAACTACCAACCGTTGGTAAACCACTGGCTGTCTGCAAAAAAAGAAAGGCAAAGAATTAGTGTTAAGATTTAGATTCACACATAATTTAAGAATCTTCATTTACATTCTTGCTCATCTTGTCGGAAATAATTTTTATGAATTATGCCCCAAATATGTTATATTTTATCTTTATGTTGCAGTTCCCTATTACTTGATTTACTCACTTTACAATATATATATATATATTATCTACAGTGGGGAAAATAAGTATTTGATACACTGCAAATTTTGCAAGTTTTCCAACCTACAAAGAATGGAGAGGTCTGTAATTGTTATTGTAGGTACACTTCAACTGTGAGATACAGAATCTAAAAATAAAAAATATAAAATCACATTGTATGATTTTTACATGATTTAATTACATTTTATTTCATGAAATAAGTATTTTATCACTTACCAACCAGCAAGAATTCTGGCTTTCACAGACATGTTTGTTTTTCTTAAAAGAAGCCCCCCTACTCTGCACTCATTACCTGTATTAATTGCACCTGTTTGAACGCATTACCTGTATAAAAGACACCTGTCCATACACTCAATCACACTCCAACCTCTCCACCATACCAAGCTAACGACACCAGGGACAAAATTGTAGACCTGCATAAGGCTGGGATGGTCTACAGGACAATAGGCAAGCAGCTTGGTGAGAAGTCAACAACTGTTGGCACAATTATTAGAAAATGGAAGAAACACAAGATGACAATCAATCTTCCTCAGTCGGGGGCTCCATGCAAGGGCTCGCCTCGTGGGGTAAGGATGATTCTGAGAAAGGTCAGGGATCAGCCCAGAACTACACGGGAGGACCTGGTCAATGACCAGAAGAGAGCAGGGACCACAGTTTCAAACATTACCGTTAGTAACACACCACGTCATGTACGAATCCTGCAGGGCACGCAAGGTTCCCCTGCTCACACCAGCACTTGTCCAGGCTCATTTGAAGTTTGCCAATGACCTTCTGGATGATCCAGAGGAGGCATGGGAGAGTGTCATGTGATCAGATGAGACCAAAATAGAACTTTTTGGTATCAACGCGACTTGCCATGTTTGGAGGAAGAAGGACGAGTACAACCCCATCAACACCATCCCAACCGTGAAGCATGGTGTGGAAACATCACACTTTGGAGAGGATGACTGCACTGTATTGAAGGGAGGATGGATGGAGTCATGTGTCGCAAGATTTTGGCCAACAACTTCGTTCACTCAGTAAGAGAATTGAAGATGGGTCGTGGTTGGGTCTTCCAGCATGACAATGACCCGAAACACACGGCCAGTACAACTAAGGAGTGGCTCCGTAAGAAGCATTTCAAGGTCCTGGAGTGGCCTAGCCAGTCTCCATATCTGAACCCAATAGAAAATCTTTGGAGGGAGATGAAACTCAATGTTGCCCAGCAACTGCCCCGCAACCTGAAAGACGTGGAGAAGATCTGTATGGAGGAGTGGGACAAAATCCCTGCTGCAGTGTGTGCAAACTTGGTCAAGAACTACAGGAAATGTCTAACCTCTGTAATTGCAAACCAAGGTTTCTGTACCAAATATTAAGTTCTGTCTTTCTGTTATATCAAATACTTATTTCATGTAATAAAATTCAAATTAATTATGGAAAAATCATAAAATGTTATTTTCTGGATTTTTTTTTAGATTCTGTCTCACAGTTGAAGTGTACCTACGATAAAAATTACAGATCTCTCCAATCTTTGTAGGTGGAAAAACTGCAAAATCTGCTGTGTATCAAATACCTATTTTCCTCACTGTATATCATCACCACTCTTTTCTTTGGGCTTTGTCTGGTATTGGATCTCAGCCTCTCTTATTAGAAAAGTTGATTCTAGAAATCCCATTGGCGACAGTGGTGCTGTTGTTGGGAAATAAACATACAACTTTTTTTTGTTGTTGACGAATTCATACTGCCATATTAGGCCATTTGGGACTTTAAACCTAACTGAATACACATGGTGACAATTGAAGCCCTTAAAATGTAGACTAAGAAGTGAGATCTGAAATGAGTCAGCTCAGCAGCTGTGGAATACAGTGACGTTTATAGTCTTCTTCAGCTTCACAGTCTAAGTAATGTCTTTGTAAGTCAAGAGTGTGGTCATGCGCCTGGGATACACATGAGGGTTCCTAAGGGATCCTCTCTCCATTACTGGTTTTCCAAGTCCTAAGATAATGGTACAGAAATAATAGTAGTGTGGCATATCCATCTAGCTTCTACAGAATCATCTATTGCTGCTCTTGCTCCTCCTATAGGCTTCATTTGTTCTGCACATGTTCACTTGTAGTGAGTTTATGCGTTGCATATGTATTCTGGTTTATTTTTATTACAAGCTTTTTACACAAGCATATTATTGGCCAATTTCATGGCAAGATCATAATTTTTTTTGTATACAAGGTCCTAAAATAGTAGGAACGTGTCCCTTATTCTAGAGAAAACTTTGAAACCCATTTATCGTTAAAACTTGATGGAAAGTTTATTCCAACCAACAGCATTTTCATTCTTTTGGACATATTGTCATCCTAGATTGACATGAATTAAGAAAGATAATACCTTCTAATGACTGACATCTTTCAACAAAGCAGCTTTAATAGGTTTTCTGCTATCTGTGCACTTTCCTGGTATGAGGAGGTGCTCTGTGGATCAGCGACACATCTTAAGAGTCTCAATGGCTTTCATAGGAGTGGAAATCACTTAGATGGATAAACCGATTCACAGCTTATTGACTAGAGGCCTACACTTCCATTCTCTCAATCCCACAAACAAAGGCGATGTTTGCCAAGTAGTTTTGACCTTAAAATTTCACACAAAGGATCCTTTAAACCTGAGCCACCAAGACCAACTTATTCCGTTTGTTTAGACATCACCTTGAATGATCTGAAGTAAACAGCAGGACTTTTAGAGAGCCCCCAAATCTCCTGAGCGGTGGCAGGTGAATTAACCTTTCAGTACAATCACATCTGTAAAGATCTCCAATTTCAGGAAGAAGGGCCGCCTGTTTGTGGGAAGCTTTATAGCCTATGTTTTTTTACCAGGTCAGGTAGGAAAATCCCATAACAAGGTCCTAGAGACATTTGGTCTTTCTCATTCTTGTATTGTTCTACCCTACTTTTTATGAACAAAATTACTATCCCTTGAAGGTACAAAGCCCACCACCAGTTAATCCAGCTTTAATGGCCCACCACATAGTTACCAATCGATTTTTTCATGGTGACACCAGCTAATGTCATAAAGGCAACATTGAATGTAGCTCATATTTTTCTTTCCCAAGTTTTCAATAACTGAAAAATAACTAAGGTTTTTTTTTTCTTTAAAACTAAAACCTCTAAGTGAAACGCATATTGTATTCATAGAAGTAGGATATGTGCTTAAGTTAAATATTTGCAGCAGATTTCTGCACTAAAAACCAAAACCATGGGGCTGGCAGGAAAAAAGCTACATAAAATACTCATTTTTTTACGCATTTGTATTTACAGTTTTTTCTACAATTCATGTGCAGTGAAAACCACTGCAAAAAACACCGAAGGAGCCAACATGCTGCAGATGTGACAGAGAGAATAAGCAGCGTGTGCATGATATTTCAGAAATATCAATCAGTTTGCTGGTACTGTAAAGTAAAACTAAAAAAAAATGGCTGGCACACCTGTTAATCAGAACCTAGGATAAAAATGATGGTTCTGTGTTGGCCTATTTTTCAGTTTTGCTTTAGTTCTTTGACTCTCCGCCTTTTGTTTTCATCCTATGTTTTGGAACTGTACAGTGACGCATTTGGCAAAAATGCAGCAACATATGAACAAACCTTAATACCCAATGTCTACGGAAATCTTCAAGGGGTTGTCCTGGATTTATTTTTATTTTTGCATAAAACATAGAAAAACATAGAAAATAATAAAGATACCAATACTCCTCTTCCCCAGGTCTAGCAATGACCTTCTGCTGCAGCTGTTGACAAGTGGGGAAAACTATATAAACAAAGTGAACTGCCCGTTTTGGTATAGTTTTTGTACGTTGTACATACAGGAGCCTGGCTCCCCTTTTTTGGGGCTGTTTATTTTGATTATATAGCTTTCCATGGGCAGGTGTCTCAATAGTCGGGACCCAGGTCCTATTCTGCCGTTATCGATTTCTACATCTGCTGACACATAGTGAGGTGATTTATAAAAGTTAAGTACCGTCCCAATTGGATACACCTTGTCATGATGGGATGTCTTTTACATTTTTTGATCAAAATAATGTTAACTAAGTACCCCATGTTATTTACATGTATTATTACTATTTATTCACTTACTACAGGGTATTTGCTCATTTTGTGTTTATCTTGGATTCTAGTTACGCCACTGTACGGAAGACTATTACGACTTGCTACAAGCAATACACTGCTTGTTACTTCTACCCTGACAAATGGTATCACCGCATTCAGTGACTAATCACCCATGTTATAAAATTAAAACCTCTTTCCCCACGCAATGTAATCTGTTAAACTTTGCCTTTGTTTTTTTTTTTTTAAGTTCTTTCTGTCTCACACACATAGTAACATAGTAACATAGTTATTAAGGTTGAAGGAAGACTTTAAGTCCATCTAGTTCAACCCATATCCTATCCTAACCTGCCCTAACATGTTGATCCAGAGGAAGGCAAAAAAAACCCAAGTGGCAAACAGTAAGCTTCACATTGGGGAAAAAAATTCCTTCCCGACTCCACATACGGCAATCAGACTAGCTCCCTGGATCAACGCTGTATCTAGGAAACTAGTGAATATAGCCTGTAATATTAGACTTTTCAAGAAAGGCATCCAGTCCCCTCTTAAATTTTAGTAGGGAATCACTCATTACAAGATTAGACGGCAGAGTGTTCCATAGCCTCACTGCTCTTACAGTAAAGAATCTGCGTCTGTGATTATGGCTAAACCTTCTTTCCTCCAGACGTAGAGGATGCTCCCTTGTCCCCGTCACAGGTCTAAGAGTAAAAAGATCATTAGAAAGGTCTTTGTACTGTCCCCTCATATATTTATACATTGTAATAATAATACACAAAAAAATAGAATTAAAAGTGATCAAAAAAATAGTTTGTGCTTCAAAATGGAACTAGTGAAAGCTGTAAGTCTTCTCACAAAAAACAAGCTCTCATACTACTCAAAAATAAAAATGTTATGGATTTGGAAAAGTAAAAAAATATATATATTAAAGTATATAAATGTGTGTGACACTATTTATAATGACCTGCAGAATAACCTTTTCATGTCATTATGTCATTATACAATTAAAACAAGAATTCTGCATTTGTTTTTTTGGAGTTTGAATCAACTTTTTTTTTTAATCTATCAATTTATAATGTCCATTTGGCATCATATAAACTTTTTGGTCTGCCATCTATGAACAGTAGCCCCAAAGACAACCTTAATCCAAAGTTGCTCAATGATTTGCAATTTTTGAAGTTTGGGCTTTTTCATAATTAATGATATAAGATACAGTTCTCATGCAAATGTTCCATATTTCTCTCACTGCAATAGTAACAAAAATGGAAAAAAAATAAAATCTGTCTTTATGGCAATATAAAAAGAAAAGAAAAAATTAAAATCAGATTTCCATGGTTGTATTCACAGAGATATGAACTACCCATTTAGTGGAATGGGATAAATTACTCGTATAATGTTTTATTTTTGTTGACTGAGAGCTGCCATGTTGATTTATCCAATGAACCAAGTCATTCCTAAAATTGTATCAGGCCAAGTGTTGAGTACATTGTAAACACTGTCATCCATAGAGATCACCATCATCCAGAAATCATCCCCTGCCAAGCGGCAGACACAGAAGAGTAGAATTATACTAATGAGATAAACAAACACCAGTTGTCAAACATTGGATTTAGTTGATTGACGTTATCCAAAGGAAATGTTTATTTTAATTCTGGCAGATCAGTTGGATCTCTCCTTGATTATTATTATTTTACTTTGTCTTTACATTGGTTTTATATTTATTTAATAGGAATGATAAACCTTTCCAAGAGTAGGCCCAACTTGCAAAAACAAATTATGGGCCCCTTGCTCTCTAACAGCTCATCAGAAAGCATATTCTTCAATTCTTCTTTCCAGAAAATCCGTCACATCTAATCCCTCACAATTTTATTAGCTGTTTGCTGAACGTATGAAAAGGGACTTATTTTTTTATCTTTTCATTTCCAGTATATTCATGGCCAAGAGTGTGACAGTCCAACAATCTGCTTTTCTCATGACTTCTGTTCTTCAATCACCAAAAAGAAAATAAAACTGCAAACTACAGCACAAGTAGCCAGGTATATAATAATGAGTGCTAAGTTTATATTGGACTCTGTAGTAGATGGGTAACCAGTGCAACTACTGGCACAGGGTGGAGGCATCAGTGTAACAGTTGGAGAGGAATATGATCCTGGCTGCTACATTCAGGATGGAGAGGAGAGTGTTTAGTAAGAGGGAGACCGATATATACAAGTCACTTTATATTTCTCTCAAATAAGTAAAGCAGTGGCAGAAGTGATGACCTTTCATATACCCTAGGTGACTACTGCAGACAGTCACTAGCCTGAAGAAGAAAAATAAAACAGATACTTGCCTGGCTATCTCCTGGCTTGCACTTCTGCTGCCGTTAATCAGAGACTTTTATGCTGCTGTAGCCTTGGCTTTCCGTCTTGGTCGGAAGATAGACTGTTATTTCCAGATCTTAGGGGACGTCAAAACTGCAGCCTATTAGTGGCTCCTTATTGGCTGCAGTGGACGACCCCTGCCAGAGGAAATGAAGAGACAACAGGCCACAGGCAGCGGTTCTGAGCAATGCCAGGAGTATGGTACTTTTTGTTTTATTACCACTATGGGCCCATTATTACGACAATATATTTTTGATTAGGAATATTCACCGAGTATGGTCACGCTACTATTAAGGCCAGTATGTTCAGGTTTTTGTTATTCGATGGTCTGCAGACCACCTTATTCTCCCGTAAAATAACAGAGCTATGAGAAACCCATTATGAGACATTGGGATCAGTTAAGATCCATAACAAAAAAAAAAAGAACAGATATTCTGTCCAGCATTGACCTGGTAAGAGCAGAAGCAGCGACTTAAAAGGAACTTGTCAGGGAATTAATGCTGTCCAAACCATGGGAATGAATCAGAAACCGGATCCTGCACTCTTGTCGGGAGTTTGAGATATACTTTGGCCGTAAGCCAAGAACAACGTAACTAAGATGACTAGTCATGGAGGCGGGATGTAATGATGGAGCCTGTCTCTGATTCACATGTCCTTTGTATCGGGCAGCATTAATTGCCTGACAGATTCCCTTTTAAGTGTGAATAGAGCCCAACATTTCCAAGGGCAAAATTCAAATGCCAGATATGTTGTAAAAAAACCCTAGATATTAATGTAACTAACAAAAGGTGTAAAGATAAATCTGCAACACTTTGTAATGAGACATTTCACGTTGCTGTTCAGCAAGCACTCGTCCTGACCGACTATTGCTGCATCTTAAATAGTAACTATTGATCATAATAGAAGAAATGGTGAAGCGGGTACAGTAATCCAGGACATTGTCATGAGTAGCCAAGAACAAGAAGTCGCCGTCATCCTCATTCCTCTCCTTTCTGGTAACAGTAGAATGTGTGTACGGGAAGCAATGGCAAGGAAGAGAATTAGAGAGTACAAAAGAAAAGCCAAGGTCAAGAGATTGATCTTGATTTTTGAACAGTGATAAGATCTCTCTAAGCCCCATATTATTAGAGGCTTATTTGTCAAATGCTGGCATGTATCCAGCCCTTTAACATGTCAGTGCTGGATTCATCATCCGTTTCACCACACCGATTTCTCTTAGGCATTTCTTCTCTTTAGAGAAAAGAATCTGGATTTTGTTGATGAGAGGCATCACTGGTCGGATAGTTCGTGCAATGGCAAGTTGATGGGGTGGCTGGAAGGCATTCCTCATCAAAGACTGTTTGTGTAATGACTCAAACTGATTAAATCGGACCATAAACTTCACAACATTTAGTGTTCATCTGCCGTTACATAAAAAGGGTCTTAAAAGAGGAAAGCAGCCATATGAAAATACATAAAGTATTAAAAAAAATAAATATGATATATATATATTCTAACCGCCAGTGCCACTTCCTTGCTGTCATTTTATTAATTCCATTTTCCAAGAGCCATAGCTTTTTTTTATTTGGTGTTGCTCACATTCACTGGCGGACACAGACAGATGAGGCCCCTTATTTGTCAACACCTTTGCCAAGAGATCCCTAAAAATAAGCCGATCATACAGTTTCTCACTGCCTTGCCAGCGTTCAGATGTAATCTGTGTATGAAATAATTTCCCTGCAGCACTCCCACAGGTGATATTAGGCATTACACCATTCTTATTTAAATCAATGAGCGGTTTATAAAAATGTACAGTGTAGCCGGTCTAAGCCAGACTATGTTGTGTGATAGGAAATTATAAGATAGCTCAAAAACTTCTATAACATCTGAGAATGACATTGTAAAAGACACGTTTACTACTGCCTGACAAAAAGTATAAAGCCGCTTCCTGAACACTTACTGGTGCAGACACAAGATTACTGTGGTTTTCGGCTTGCAAAATATCTCACATGTAGTATCCGTGATGCTATATTAACGGCGTTAAAGACATCCTGCTCTATAAATCAGTGTACAAAACACGAGGAAAAGCGGAGAAAGATAAGACGTTCTCAAGTGGATTGAATTGAGAACACATGCAAAAATCCTATCATAGCAGCCAAATGTAGGGAATCATTGACTCATTATGGCTGTGATATAACGTTTCCTGCAGACCATTATCCTAGTCAGTGTTAGTGTGGGAAGCCTATCTGCTGGGGCAGTCTGAGCACATAATGGTTGCTATACTTATTTCTGCTCATTTTCACATATAGAATAGTCATAGACTAGTAAATCCATTTACCGGGATCACTGTAGAAATTAAATGATAAAAATCAATATTCCTGTTCCCACGTAAACTGCTTTAAAAACTAAAGTTAAAGGGTGCATACACATTTGCAACACCCCTCTATTGCTCCTTTTCTATGGACTCAGCTTAAAAGGGCTTTTTTCTGCGGGACAAGTTGGAGTTTAGAATGACACTATTCAACTAATATAAGATAATGGGAACCAAGGAACAAAAAAATTCCACTTTGACAATTGAAAAAAAATAAAAACATTACGACAAATGTAAAAATGACCAGATAACCTGGCGATATGATCCATCAGGTCCGTACAATTAAGACGATGAAACACTTGTATAGTTTTAGATTCTAGTGGCTAACAAAAAAAATTCTGAATTTAGAAAATATCGACACAAATCTTTTTTTTCTTTCTTACAGTATTCCAGCTTGATTTTTGCACGTTGAGGTGTACTTTTTATATGTACCATTTTGAGTGCATAAAACATTTTGATCGCTTTTTATTGCGGTAACCAAAAAAATGTTATTTCTGACCGTTTATTTATTTTTTTTAATACCAATTACCATATGCGTTAATTATATATTTTGATAGCTCAGAATCTTATGGATGTAGTGATGCCAAATGTGTGTTTTTTTTAAAAAATATATTTATTTTTCATTTTAATATTGTTAAAAATCTGAAAAAAAAAAAATCTTTTTATTCAGTTTAGGACAAAACCTGCAATATTTTAATCAATTATACAATATCCTGCATTATTTCTGGAATGCAGTATATAGTAAAAATCACTATCTCCTATGAAGCTCAGTTGGTGACAGACAGGGGTTTTTAGCAACCCACAATTGAGGACGATTGATAGGGTCTATTTAATTGGTTAAATAGAGGCACTATGATCATACAACTGTACCTGATGTACTGTTAAATACTACGTAGAAATGTGATTAAAATGTATTTAAAAAAAAATTGAAATGAAGCAACTTTGAAAGTATGCTCCTATGCATAGCTATGTGTCTCCATGGCTGCAGACCACAAACAGTGTGTGGCATTTATGTGGTTGGGAGGTGATTATTAGCTGATAAATAGACCAGGTTATGGGTGAAAATGGTTCATAATATTCAAAATGACTGATCAAAATCTAAATTAATGTACAGATGCACAAATATGTTATGTGACCAATATACGCACATATACATTCACCATGCATCAGCACACTGAGATTAATAAATTCATTAAGTCCAATATTGCTGTACATGTTAAAAACATACGATACTTGGGATTTTTTTTTTTATCAACGAGCACAAAAGCCATCCAACCACGTCAAGGTGTACCTAAATATGGATGGTCCCTCTCTAAAGTTCAGTCTCTCCACCATTAATTTAGTATACAATTATGCGTACATTACTGTAACAATAAAGGTGTGTGGGCCATAGTGGGATGTTTGGCCCCTTCTAGGGTTCAGCACCCTTATCCACCAATCATTCCCACACAAGGTTTTACTCACAAGATACACCTGGATTTCTTTCACTTGCCCATTCAGATGACATATAGCGAGATAGGACATTAGTGATAGGGACCGTCCATATTTAGGTCACCTTGTCATGGTTGGAGGACTTTTGTGATCTTTGATCAAAAAATGCTAGCTAAGTACCTTACATTTTTAACGTTTACAGCAAAAGTGGAATTCATGTATTCATTAATCACCGTGGGCTGACACATCATATGTCTACATGATCAAAATTAAGTCCAATTGTCTGTTTCACTATTAGTTTGCCATAAACCTGAATTCAATAGGAATTGGATTTCCCGATTGTCAGAAAAGGTCATAGTTCTTTATAATCGCTAAGATCACAGGTCTATCTGTCAGGGACGGTCTACAGGGTGTGGAATAAGGGCACAATAGTTGTCTTAATTAAAGGAGGCGCTACTGAACTCAATAGTCTGAGCACATGAAGCTTGCAACCTCAATACTACACTTGGCCTCCATAATCATAGAAATAACTGCCCAGGTTACAGGTACATTTTTCTAATGTATTAATTGTTCACTATATTTTACATGCTGGTGTCGGGAAGGTGGCAGTAGAATAGATGTTGCTCTGTGCAGGACCTATGAACGCTAGCTATACACATCCATTAGATGTTGGGCACCATTTTTCCTGACTTCTTCATACACAGGAACCATCGGCTCTGCTGAGCATCCATGTGTTTTCAATAGGTAGAGAAAGTCGCTGCACACTCCTGTGCCAGTGGCTTATCTCTTGGGCAATTTAACCCTCTGATGTTCAACTAAGTACCATTATCTCATGGTGGGCTCAGGAGGCGTCCGCCTGTATCAGGCTGGTGTTAACCCTTTGCACAATCCTGCCTGGGGACTATATATATGGTTTGATTTATTAAAATATAGAATTGGTTGTCATTGTATATTGCATGGGAAATGTCGCAAAAAAGGCATAAAAAAAAACAAAGCTCTGGTTATTAACCCCTTCACGCCGCAGCCCTTTTTCGTTTTTGCGTTCGTTTTTCGCCCCTTCTTCCCAGAGCCATAACTTTATTTTTCCGTCAATATGG
>VIAB01002877.1:70565-87292 GCA_009801035.1 Oophaga pumilio | reverse complement strand
TTAAAACCAATTTGCATAATAATTTGGAACATGGTGTATGAATGGAGTGGAGGTCAAGCATGATTATCAAAGATGGGGCTCTGTGGAGCCAGATTCCAGGGTTTCAGAGAACCATTCTGAACTACTGTTGGTCCCAGGGATCAGTCCCCAGCAATCAGCAAATGTCCACTACACTATAGATGGGGGAATAATTCTGAAATTAACCAACAAGTTTTTCTGTCTTTAAAGTCTACATCTCTCAGATTGGACAGAAACTTGATTCTTTTACTCCCGGCTATGGGCTTACAGTCCAGGCGGACATCCACAGGTTTACTGTCTCTTCCATATATTGTACAAACAGGAAAGATTGTTTGGATAATGTATATCCATCTGGTTTCTGAACCCTCACAGGAGACATTAATAAAACTCAAGCACCTGAATATATTCCATCCCGCACACAAGAGATGGGAAAACTGCAACCCAAGCATGTGGAGGGAATGTGATCCAGCCTAACAGAAGATGTTATCATATCTAGCACATGGCTTTCATGCACTGCTATAATATAAAATAGACTTTTGGAGAAAAGGGGGAAAATTCCCAGATCACCAGTTTCTACATTTCTGCTGCAATGTTTTGACAAAACTAAAAATAGGAATGGTTCGGATTTGGGTATTTTTTACTACTTCATTGTTATTCTTTGACATGTAACTAGATGTTTTCTTTCCTCATAAAGACAACTGTATTTCATAGAATTTGCATTCCGATCTATTCCAGACCAAGTAATACATGAGCGGCCACATCTGCTCCAGCCGAGTCTGCCTTACTTAGCGTCTCTTCATTCTGGCTCATAGAGGAAGGATTTGGGCTCACTGTCCAACAATTTAATACCCAATGACCAGACATCTTTGGCAATTTTAATACTAACAAAAAACTATTGTCCTAACTTCTATTTCCTTTAATGTGTCATTTAGAAAATGTACACTTAAAAAATTTGTGGAGCCCTCTTATTACATATTTTTCCCGAATTTTGGTAATAAAAAATAATTAAATTTTGAAATATCTGTATTTTACATGCATTTTCTTTGGTGTTTATGTGGTTTCTGGTGCATTCTTAACTAAATGGGTTTTAGTATGTGTTTTTTTTTTCTCTGTTTAAAACATTACAAGATATTTGACACAATGAGATTTATCATAAAATTACAAATTGTAAAAAATGCAACATAAAAACCCTAAGCAAGCATTTTTTTTTTCGAAGAGGGAATATAAATAATGAGGGTTTATAGAAAATATATAAAAAAAATAGAGAGAGAGAGATTGCTGCATTAAAAGAAAAAAATAAAACATTATCCCATAAAACATAAGAAAAGCTGAACCCGGTGTTTGCTGCAGGGGGTCACTGCTGCAGCCAGCTCGATAAAGATTGAGGGCAGCAGCAGAGAGGCAGCGCTATAGTGGCAGGGGGTATAGAAGGTTGATATTGTAGTTAAGCAACTTTCTAAATATTTTTTATTAAAAAGTTTCCTACCCATCTGCTGCAGATTCCTTCTATTAGCTAATAAAATAGAAGGCAGTGGGTTGGCACTCCGTAAGGTCGTGGAGCTCGTGCAGAGAAATTACAAATGGAGAAAAAGATCCAGGCATTCATGTGCTGAATAAATGCTGTTTAATGCAATCCAATGAGATTTCCATAAATTTAATTAAACAGCATATATTCAATATGTGAGTGCCGGGATCTTTTTCTTCTTCTATTACCTGTCTGGTTTGCAAAATCTGACATGCATTTGTCACAGCTCTGTGCAAAAACACTGTATTGGCCCCTGAGCAAGAACACTGTATGGCCCCTGTGCAAGAACACTGTATGGGCCCATGTGCAAGAACACTGTATGGGCCCATGTGCAAGAACACTGTATGGGCCCCTGTGCAAGAACACTGTATGGCCCCCTGTGCAAGAACACTGTATGGCCCCTGTGCAAGAACACAGTATGTGTCATCTGTGCCTGTGAAAGAAATGCCTTGCTGATTTCAAAGTTGATGGTGGCCCCTTATGTCTTGGACCCTTGCGCAGCTGCATAAGTTGTACCAATGATATGTCTGTCCCTGTGAAGACACATGCTTCTTAAGCTGCCAAGTTCAGTTCAGCTGCCCCCGCCTGGTCCGTGCATTGCAGTTCCGTGTTTCAGGAACATCTCAGTTTGGCCTCAGCTAGGAGGAGCAATGTACATGACAGATTAGAGAGGAGATAGGGTGTGGTAGGAAGTAAGGTCCACCATTCTTCATGAGTTGCGAAATAACAAATCCCGGCAGGAACGAAGCGGTGCTCATACAGGAGAGCTAGTGAAGAATGCGGCATCCAGGACCCTAAAGATAATCTGTGACATCTGTAAAAAAAAAATTTCTCATGTTAACGGTGTCCATAGCCTTTAAACCTGCCTAGGATATTAACAGTATATTATGTTGGCAAGAGTCTGAAGCCCAGGATCACAATTATACATTATCTAAAAGTCAGAATTACTTTAAAGGTATAAGAAATAATTATGAAAGTTATTCATAATCATTTTTTTATAATCAGTTTATGTGGTGACCATTTTTAGCACTTTGTAAAAGTTAGAAACAGATAATACTAATCCTACCATTTGTACCAATATAGGTTTACAAAACTGAGTTAATAAACATTGCCGGGTTAGTGTGGCATACCCTTTAGTCCATCTATTGCACTGGTGCTTACACAGATCTCATTAGCTTATCAACGAATATTCAGAAGAAATGTCATAGTATTTAGTTGGCACTGACTGACATGGTGTTCTATCAATAAATTGACTACAACAACTGAAATTTATGAAATTTGTCACCTCAACAACAAACGCCAACAATGGAGTCTAAACTCCTGGAATCAAGTGCAAACATCTGTAAGGGTGAATTCATGCATTATCTCGGTTTTCTTCCTCTGGTGTTGCAAAGAAATGCCAGAAAGAAATGGATTCTCTTATTCTTAGTGGGATTGTTTCCGGCATCCAGGGCATCAGTTCTTTCATTAAACGGGTGGAGGAACAGGACTGATAAAGTGCACGGTCTGTCCACAACTAATGCAGGAAGACAAAACCTAACAAGATCGTTTTAAATTTTATGCTTAGCAATAGTACTTGTCTCTTCCAGAGATGATCAAAACGACTTGCAGGACACTGATCGAACGGCCACATCAATAGTCCATGTCAGCTAGTCCGTAGCCCTGCAAACCTCATCCTAACCAGCAGCATCCCCGGTGACTCTTCTGATTAGTAGATCTTAGCAACATCATGCATGGGTCACTACTTGTCACCGGGGTTGTTGGCAGTTAGGATGAAGTTTGCAGGGCTCTGGTCTGGTGGCCATGGACTACCAGCTTGGTTTCTGGACCATGGTCCTGCAAATCCTTTTGATCATCTCTAGTCTTTTCATATAGGGATATTTTAGGCCAATACAGGCTAAAGTCTGCACATAAAGCCACAAGCATAGCTCTAAAGGTTGCAAATGTAGTACATGGGAGTCACCATGGCATTTAGCTGAAAGTCACATGTCTTGCTTCCACACCCCAGAACAAAAAATGGATATAGAAACCGTGGTCAACCAGATATTCCTTCTATGGAGGTCCACAAAGGGTATGTAGTATTACATGGGGGCTATTTTTATGAATACTTGCCTATGTAATACATGGATGGCTGAAGAATGGTTCTTGGTCTGGCTCGTTGGACCTAAAAGGTCAAATAGACAAGGATTGTCTTTAAAAAAAATAGCCCTATAAAATATGTATTTCATAATATCATATTTCCAGTTTTCTTTTTTTAAGATTTGTCAATATTCCACAATTTATGGTACTATGCCTGATGAAAGCAAATAAATACACAGAACAGAAGAGATGGGTTTGGGAGGCTTTTGTCCGTGGGTACACACACGGTAATAATCTTGTCTGCCGTACCCGCAGTATATAACATCCTATGACTGACAGCTTTGGAAACAAGGTAATGAGGTGGGTATGTTGGAAGGATGCAGGAAAGATGATCCAAAGCACTTACAGCTGATTGAATACACAGATCTGGGTGCAGTGTCAGGGCCGCTTATTGATAAACATGTTATTTGGGTAGAGGACCCGCTCTTGATTTGCTGGTGTTTACATTGTTCTTTGTTACAATTAGAAACAAGCGCACATACAGTATACAAATGATGGCGGCTATTTCATTCCGCTAACAGAAAACACATGTGCCCCTTCCCTCCTCATCTGCTAGAAAGGATTCCACTTTTATTTCTTTCTAATTGAGTCAGTCTTTGTCTCCTGTGAAAGTAATCACACGCAGTTTTATCTCTATGTGACAAGATCGCTCATGGCCTAAAGGGTTTACAAATCAAAATTAAATAACCAAGTCTCAGCGCACAATATTGTTGACGTGCGCATGACATCGAAGAATCTATCGGCTCCATAATGGAAAGCAGTAGCAAATTAAAGAGCTATTTTGGGAGGCCCCATACTTCTCAGTGCAGGATTGCTCGCTGATGATACTCACATGTTACATTCTAGAAATGGGATATATTTTACTATTTTTTAAGCTGTCTTCCTACAAGTTCAGGCACAGCATCATTTCCATATCCAAGTGGAACGCATAGATGTGTTCATCCAGTGCTACCTGTTTCATGGATGAGGGTGCCAGAACTAATGAAGACTTGCAGATGGGCAGTGATGTAGGAAATAGAAAGCAAGACAGTGACTTATTAGTGCAGATTTTGTGCAATTATTGTATCACTAGATGGTGGCCCGATTCTAACGCACCGGGTATTCTAGAATATGTATGTAGTTTATTTATAAAGATTTAAGAATAATGCAATGAATACATAGGATTTTCCGGGTAAAATATATATTATTATTAAATGTCATTGCTCATAGAACTTAATACAACTGAATGAAATTATTAAACAGATCATCAAAATATATAATCTATTACATGAATATCTAACTGTATTTAAATAAACGTGACTGAACTACATCACACTGTGACTGACAGAACTTGTTTAGTAAACATGAGTGAACTACGCAGGGTCGGTGTCAGCACCCACCGCCGCCCAAACACATCATGCCATCATGCCACAATAATTATTTTCCCCTTCATTTGCTCATTTTCCCCTCCATTTGCTCTCTAACACCGGTTCTGTGACAGTCTCTGTGACGTTGCTAAGGCCGAGGTCGGGTGTCCAAGGGACATGCCCGCACCACTCCCCCAGCAACACCCACATCCAATCCGAAGCCAGCTGAGCAGAGAGGTGGGCGGGACATGCCGAGGAGGATGCAGGAACCAATCAGCGACGCGGGATTTCCGTTACAGACAGAATTAGATGATTATATAGTAGATTAGTGATGAGCAAACGTTCTCGGATAAGGTGTTATCGGAGCATGCTCATGTGCTAACCGAGTGTTTTCGGGGTGCTCGAATACTATGTTCTACTCCCCGCAGCTGCATGTGTTGTGGCTGTTTGACAGCCTCAACACATGCAGGGATTGCCTAACAAACAGGCTGTCTAACAGCCACGAGACATGCAGCCGCAGGGACACTCAGCACCTGAGCATGCTCAGATAACACCTTATCCCGGCACGTTCGCTCATCACTAAGTATCATTATTGTTTCACATTGACATAGACAAGACTGGATTTGGCCCCACAATGCACAAAAGTACAGACTGTGGCTCTTATAAGGCTGAACAACAAGTTATGTTGTTGGGAGCCATCAGCATAAGGCCACGTTCACACATTCAGTATTTCGTCAGTATTTGACATCAGTATTTGTAAGCCAAAACCAGGAGTGGGTGATAAATACAGAAGTGGTGATGTGTTTCTATTATACTTTTCCTCTGATTGTTCCTCTCCTGATTTTGGCTCATGGTGCTGAGGTCACAGGAGTTCAGCTGTCAGCGAGCACAGGCTCAGTGACGTCACCACTTGTCACTGAGTCTGTGCGCGCTGCTTCCATTCATTCCCCAGTAGTTTACAGTCGGAGTGGCTGCATTAGCACCGCTCCGGCTGTAAACTGATTAACCCCTGAGATGGATTGCGCAATGGGACTTGACTGTACGGCTGACCGGTCTGGGATATTGTTGGTTTATTATTTTTGATTTTTTACAGAACAATGGCTTCGATATGGGATTAGGAGTATAATAAAGATTTTAAAACTGTGTAGTGTATTTTTTCATTAAAATACTTTCTTCTTATTGTGTGTGTGTTTATTTAACCATTGAATAACTCTAGGATTAGTAATGGATAGGTGTCATATTGACGTCTCTGCATTACTAACCCAGGCTTAATGTCACCTTACAATAGAAAGGTGACATTAACCCCTTATTACCCCACTTGACACCGCTAACAGGGCAAGTGGGAAGAACTGGGCAAAGCTCCAGAATTGGGACATCTAATAGATGTGCCTCTTCTGGGCAGCTGCGGGCTGTTTTTAGGCTGGGGGGGGGAATATCCATGGCCTCTTACCAGCCTGAGAATATAGGCCCCCAGCTGTGAGCTTTAGTCAGGTTGGTTGTCAAAAATGGGGGGGACCCCACGCTGTTTTTTAAAATTATTTACTTAAATAATTTAAAAAAAAATAGCATGGGGACCCTTCTGTTCTTGAGAACCAACCTTGCTGAAGCTGACAGCTGAGGGTTGCAGCCCCCAGGTGTGAGTTTTGCCTGGTTGGTTCACAAACAGAGGGGGACCCCAAGTCGGGTTTTCTTTCATTCATTCTCTCCTGCTTGCTGTTGCCGGCAGAGCAGAAGAGAAGAATAACGGCTGGCTTCAGTACCACAGGCAGGGGAACAGAGTCTTACAGTAGTGCTTCTTCCCCGGCGACTGTCCGTGAACACGGAGGACTGTGTGCACGTGTGCAGAACGTTTTGCGGACCGTGAGCTCCCACAAACACTGACATGTCTCCGTGTTTTGCACACGGACACACGGTCCATGAAAACACGCTGACATGGATGACAGAGGTCAAATGTTTTCTATAAGTCTTCAAAAGGTTGGCACACACTGTTGGTGGTATGTTGGTCCATTCCTCCATGCAGATCTTCTCTAGAGCAGTGATCTTTTAGGGCCTGTCGCTGGGCAGCACAGACTTTCAAATCTCTCCAAAGGTTTTCTATGGGGTTGAGATCTGAAGACAGGCTAGGCCACTCCAGGACCTTCATATGCTTCTTACGAAGCCACTCCTTTGTTGCCCTGGCAGTGTGCTTGGGATCATTATCATGCTGAAAGACCCATCCACGTTTCACCTTCAATGCCCTTGCTGATGGAAGAAGGTTTGCACTCAAAATCTCACAATACATGGCCCCATTCATTCTTTCATGTACACGGATTAGTCGTCCTGATCGCTTTGCAGAGAAACAGCCCCAAAGCATGATGTTGCCACCCCCATGCTTAACAGTAGGTATGGTGTTCTTTGGATGTTTTGTTTCTACCAAACAGTTCTACTTTGGTTCCATCAGACCATATTACATTCTCCCAATACTCTTCTGGATAATCCAAATGCTCTCTAGCAAACATTAGAGGATGTCAATTACAGGCCTCTCTCAGCTTTTTAAGTGGGAGAACTTGGACAATTGGTGGCTGACTAAATACTTTTTCCCCCATTGTATTTTGGCAGTTTTTTGTGTCTTTTCAAAATCAATAAATTATTCTTTTTTTTTTGATTTTTAACATTACAGATCATGCAGAAAAAAAGCAACAAAAAATCCACAAAAAAGGTCAATACACATAATAAGAAAAAATATTTAATTAAAACACCACTAAATAAAAGGAAAAATGACACAAAGCTGCCTGCAAAAACATATTTAGTGTATATTGCAGTATAAAAAAGAGGCCACAGAAAAAAATGCAGTGTATGTATTTCTCTTAATAATTCTCTATTGTCTCCCAAAAACACGATAAAAAGATGCCAGAAATAAAATTACACTATAAAGTGTTTTATTTAGCATGAAAAGTCCTGTGTGGGCACCTACTTGCTTTTTTGGGGAAAAGTGTATGAAACACATATTATGGTGCAAGTTGTACAAGACAGGTGTTTTGGACCAGAATTCTGGTGCATTTAGGTTGAAGCAACTTTTGATCTAAAAGCAGTAGTGTATTTAATACAATGAAGAATAGGAAGGTGCTCGTTACTTCTTTATTCCAGGTGGGTTTCTGCAATTTCCTTACTAGGCCAATCTTTTACATTTTAAGGGTGAGTTTCCACGATCAGGAAACGCTGCGTGTTTGGCGCTGTGCGTTGGCGCAGCGCCAAACACGCAGCGTCCAGATGTTACAGCATAGTGGAGGGGATTTCAAGAAATCCCGTCTCCACTATGCGTAACATAACGCAGGCGGGAGACCTGCGTAAACGGACATGCGGCGCGTCTTTTCAGACCGCAGCATGTCCTCGCGTGTTGCGGCGACGATGCGTCGCCGCAACGGAATTTACACAGGGCTATGTAGCCCTGCGCTCTTTCCGGAGGGGTTCCGGAGGTGTCCTGAACCCCTCCGGAAAGAGCGCGCGTCAGAAAGGGGGCGGGGCTTAGACGGAGCGGTATTTCCGCTCCGTCAAAAGCGCTATGGTTCCGGACCGTGGAACCATAGCCTAACGCATATGACTATTTAGTGTGTTAGTCTGGACCCATCTGTCCGTGGCATTAGCCTTTTTTTTTTAATTTTTTCAACAGTTTCTACTCCAAAACTGCTGAGCTGAATTGAAAAACAAGCCTGCTTGAAGGATTCAATGCAACATCTGAAGCACTTGATGAATGATCCCACAGCAAACCACTAGATGAAATCAGGGCTGGACTGGCCATCTGGCAATTCTGGCAAATGCCAGAAGGGCCTGTCTGGTCGTGAGCCACCTTGTCGGCTACGTTGTTAACAGAATCGGTGTTCTCAAGACACCCATACTATTAAGAGTTGTGACGGAGGTATCATTAGAAATGCATGGGCCTGTGTGATTTCAAATGCCAGGGCTGAATTTCAGCCCCAATCCATACCTGGATGAAATAATTTGATTTTGACTCAAAATAAAAGAGATAAAAAATGTTTTTCTCTTATTATAAATTTTGTTTTCTAGTTGTAACAAAGGCACCCAAGGTAATAAGTCGGATTTTATTTTATATGTGCATGAGCCTACCGCTGCTTAGGGGTAAAAAGTGCATTTCCTTGTCAAGTAGCCAACCACTGTGGATAACTCATTACATAAACAGGTCACAATGTAATTTACTAGTGGGAATCTCAAAGTTTCTCTTAAAAGCATCTCTGTCAGCACAGGATGACTATTCAAACTAAATCCTACTGCTCGGTGCTTCACAGTAGGGCCAATCATTTATATACACCTGCTCCTTTTCCATCTAACTCCACACTTCTCTGGCTCTATGAAGCCAGAGCTGTCAATCAAAGAAGAAGAGGTGGAGATAGAGAGAAAACAAGCAGGTGGGAAGGTGTATGTAAATGAATGGCCTCACCATAAAACACCGATTGGCTGAACTTTGTCAGCACAGGATGACTGTTCAAACCAAGTCCCTTTAAATTGGAGGGGAGTCCAACAGCTAGATGTTCAAATATCCTGCAGTGCCTCCTCAGGGAAAGCTATGCATTACACAAGTTCCGATTTAAATGAATAACTTGCAGAGAAAAAAAACAAGAGGTGCTCCCCGTGTAACACCATATGCAACAAGTGAGGGTGAGCGGGATGGTTGGTCGCTCACCTGATCAGGTTGTGCGCTGTACAACTAAGTAAAGAGTGATGTATAATCCAATTGTGGCTGCTGCTCCGACCACTGTACTTACACCAAATTGAGGGAGGACATAAGTAAAGGAGAGAGGAGTGCGGTGGACCCCAGGCACTGCCCTGACAAAGGATAATCCAGGCGATATGTATAATAAACGTCCAATTTATTGCATCGCGCTTCAGCATAGAACCTATGCCTTCCTCCGGCATAACAGTAAAGGAATCACCTCCTCCCTTACAAAGGGGTTAGAGGTGATGTTTAAAGCAAATTATCACTTAACTCATTTAAATGAAGAACAATTGAATGAATATTTTTATTTTTATATTCAATCAATTGTTTTTAGTGTAAACTAATTGTTAAGTGATCACATATGTATTAAACGTTACCTCCGACCCCTTTATAAGGGAGATGGTGATTCCTTTACTGTTATGCCTGAGGAAGGCATAGGTTCTTTGCTGAAACGCGTTGCAATAAATTGGATTTATTTTTATACTTAATCACCTGGAGTAACCTGTCAGCGGCAGTGCCTGGGATCCAGCGCACTCCTCTCTTCATTACTGGACTTAAATTATTAGGCTGTGCTTATAACGAGAGATGGATGTAGACAGAGCAAAGAGCAGCAACAAGTAGCATCTCCCGCATAAGGATCGCTTCTACATCGGACACGCTTCTTTATAGCACATAAGGCCACGGCCCGGTTTTATGAAGTCTGTATTTCTATTGTATCGATCAGCATAAAATAGAATTTGTGGCATATTTAAGGATAAAGTTCATGCTGAAACATATTAAAGCCTGTGAAATAATCCTCGGCTGGAGCTTATTAGGGCCTGATGTGTGGTTTTAATACTATTTAAAGAGAGTCTGAAATATATCAACAGCTTGTCATCGGCTATCAGACAAGAGAGAGTATACACAATATATTTGTCATAACTTGTAAAGTGTGCGAGTGGGAGCCACATCACACAACTCCCCTTTGTTAAAGAAATAAGACTTCTGGACTTCTAGAAGATGCTCAGTTTTCTTCAAGATGAAAAGACGACTATTTGTTCATTTATGAGCTGTTGACGGTCTTTGGTCACTGTTAATCCAGTGAGCAGTCATGTAGCATTTGCCTGCTTTATATTTAGTGTGTTCTGGAGAAATGAGCGGTAATTAAAATAAAGTATAAAGAAGCATCAATTCTAGTACCGCAGCTGAAATAGATCTGTGTACACTGCAGGAATAAACCAAAACCACATGTACTTCTAGTTCTGCAGCGGCAAACGATGCCATGCAAGTGCTACAAGATATGCAAAATCACCGCATGTTCTTCTGTGCCCAACGTCAACTTTTGCCAGTTTTACTTTTTTTTATTCAAATAGTATTAATCAACATAGGATTTTCCCAAAATATAATGAATTACATCTAAACATATAGAATAAATTACATCTGAAAATATAAATAGGGATGATTGATCGCTAGGTTGTCAGTTTTTCAACTTTATGACTTGATTTTTGTTTTAAACGTCTCGGTTGTATCTGGATATATATTACAGTATTTATATTTTAGGAATATTATACTTCTTACTCTATAGCTGCATTTATAAATATAGAATTTTATACATTAAACAGCTTTATATTTTCACTTCTCACAGATAGATGATGCATAATTATGTTTTACTATTAGGAATAATTAAAGAGAACCTGTTACTTGCCGTAAATGTGTTTTATTTTTCACCTGGTTTAAATGTGGCTGTTCTACTAATTCTCGCTTTTTTTTTTAATTCCATGCCTCTCCATTCCTGAGATACGGCCTTCTCTTACTAGTATCTAACTGTAGTATTTTAGTCAACTGGTCGTGATCATCAAGAATGGAAGAAAATGAAGTTATGGTGGCGTTCTGGCGGTTGGATAGACAGTGATTGAAGAAGAAAGCTAGAATACACAGCGAATGCTTATTTACCTTTATTAGAAGTCCTTAGTTAGTGAACAAAATATTCACTGTGTATTCTACTTTGTTAATTGGGTAGCGCACCGACACCGCATCGTTTATCCTACCTAGTGTTCATAAAGAAGATTCCTATATAGAGCAATGTAAAAAAGAGGTGAACAGGGACATCCAATAATACATTTGTTTTCAAGCTTTATTCCACATACATATCTTTAAAAATCCATTCTAGGATGATGTGGTACAGGAACCGCTCTGACACATTTCTGGTGCCTACTGCCCCTTAAGGGTATGCCACACTAAACAACATCGCTAACGGGATCGCTAAAAAACGTCACTATTTAGCGATCCCGTTAGCGATGTTGTTGTGTGCGGCAGCTACCAGCGACGAGGCCCCTGCTGTGATGTCGTTCATCACAGCGATCATTCCTGGACCCTATTTTCGTCGCTGGCGCCCCGCTGGGTAAGTATATATCGCTAAAGGTACTGCCACACTACTCGATCCCGCTAACGATCTCGTTAGCGGCGCATACTAATGAGATCGCTAGCGGGATCGTTTTAATATCGCTAAATGTGTGCCTCATTTAGCGATATAGTTAACGACGCTATCGCCGTTAGCGATCTTCTTAGCGATTTAGCGGTACAAAAGTACCGCTAAATCGCTAAGAAAAGGTGCCACACTTAGCGATATATACTCACCCAGCGGGGCGCCAGCGACGAGAATAGGGTCCGGAACGATCGCTGTGATGAACAACATCACAGCAAGGGCCTCGTCGCTGGTAGCTGCCGCACACAACAACATCGCTAACGGGATCGCTAAATAGTGACGTTTTTTAGCGATCCCGTTAGCGATGTTGTTTAGTGTGGCATACCCTTAAGTGTGGCACCTTTTCTTAGCGATTTTGTACTTTTGTACCGCTAAATCGCTAAGAAGATCGCTAACGGCGATAGCGTCGTTAACTATATCGCTAAATGTGGCACACATTTAGCGATATTAAAACGATCCCGCTAGCGATCTCATTAGTATGCGACGCTAACGAGATCGTTAGCGGGATCGAGTAGTGTGGCAGTACCTTTAGTCATAGAGCTCTGCCATTGAGAGCAGGTGATAACAATCAGAGGACTAGATTTACATACAAAGAAGAGGGGGCTATATCTCAGGAAAGGAGAGATCCATGTAAAAAAATGCCAGATTCAGGAGAACAGTAGCATTTATGCTAGGCAAGAACATGCATATTTGTGGCAAGTGACAGTCTCTCCTTAAGCTGAGAAAGTGACTGCAAAGTTTAATCATTTGTACAAAGAAATAGTAATATTATAGTGAACACCTATGGACACCTTTGACATTGATTTTTTTTTTAATTTTTATATATGCTAATTATTACCTCTACTTAATAAAATTGCACTAAGCTGACATTTGCAGTCTTCAGTCCATCAGTCATTCTCAGACCAACTGATATGCAGTTTGCCACCTAATCCAATTTTCAGATTTTTCTGCGGTAAGGGTGTCTCTCCCAGTAATACATATTGTATGTGAGCTCTGTGTGCATCCAGGGTGCAGCGTCTTTTTTACCTCATATAGCAGCACAACTTCTATGCTGCTCTCATTTCCTTTTCATGTGCTCTCCTTATTTTCTTCAGCCTGTTTTCACCTGTTCTACCCAAGAGTGATGCCGTCTACCCTTTATAGACTCTGGAGGAAATTTATATACTACCACTTCCTCCTCTGCTATCTCTAAGGCGGTTTCACACATCCTGATATTTCCGGTACCGGAAAAAATGGTACCAGAGATATCAGTGTCCGTGTGTGTACTACGTGCGGCACACATGTGGAAACCGTGTGACACCCGTGTGCCGCATTAGTACCACACGGACGGCCACCAGCAAAGAAGCGCTACTGTAAGCGCTGTTCCCTGGCGGCAGGTGCTGAAGCCGGCTGTCATTCTCACCTGCTCTGCCAGTGGCCGTCTGAAAGGGGAGCGGGCAGCAGGGAGTCCGTGGGTGAGTGTGGGCGCCAGGGGCTGGAGGACAGGGCTGGTGTCTGGCACCAGGTGAGAGGGGAGCTCTCAATTAAAGATACCAGGAGGGCTCCAGCTGCAGGAGCTCTGAGCCAGGCTCCACCATTGCTGCTGAGGGTCACGGAGTCCCGCAGACAGGGGGCAGAGCCAGGCGCGGACTCGCTGAGCTCTGTGCCGGGAATTTCTGGAGGAAATCTCCCAGTGGCAGAGCAGGGGAGAATGGCAGCCGTCTTCAGAACCTGCCGCCGGGGAAGAGCGCTCACAGTAGTGCTTCTTCCCCGGCAGCCGTCCATGTACACGGAGAACAGTGTGCACGTGTGCGGCATGTTTTGTGGCCCGTGTGTCCGGGAGAACCAGACATGTCAGCGTGTTTTACATAATGACGGACACATGGTCCGTGAAAACACGCTGACATGTGCAAAGACCCATTCAATACCTGTGTCAGTGTCTCCGGTACGTGAGAAAACTGTCACCACACGTACCGGAGACACTGACGTGTGAAAGCGGCCTAACACAGAGAGAAAGGTGGGGAAAGCACAGAGACCCATCAGAATTGGACAGGATATCTGACAAATTTCTAATATTTTTGCAGCTCACCCAGATAGATGAAAAGGACTTACTGCCATCTTACTGCTGTGAAGTTTCTGTAACTTTGCATTATGAAGCAAATGAGCAACTAAACAAATTCTGTGAGAAGGTGTACTTCGTCTTTAACCCCTTTACCCCGAAGGGTGGTTTCCATGTTAATGACCGGGCCAATTTTTACAATTCTGACCACTGTCCCTTTATGAGGTAATAACTCTGGAACACTTCCATGGATCCCAGTAATTCTGACAATGTTTTCTCGTGACATATTGTACTTCATGATAGTGGTAACATTTCTTTGATAATACTTGCGTTTATTTGTGAAAAAAATTTAAATTTGGCAAAAATTTTGCAATTTTGCAGATATATGTCACATAAAATACTTAATAAGTAACATTTCCCACATGTTTACTTTACATCAGCACAATTTTGAAACCAAAATTTTTTTTGTTAGGAAGTTATAAGGGTTAAAATTTAAACAGCGATTTCTTATTTTTACATCATTTTTTCTTAGGGACCACATCACATTTTAAGTCACTTTGAGGGGTCTATATGACAGAAAATACAAAAAAGTGACACTACTCTAAAAACTTCACCCCTCAAGGTGCTCAAAACCACATTCAATACGTTTATTAACCCTTCAGGTGCTTCACATTAAGTTTTTTAATGTTTAAAACAAATGCACATTTAACTTTTTTCACAAAAAATTTACTTCAGATCCAATTTTTTTTTTACTTTACCAAGGGTAACAGGAGAAATTGGACCCCAAAAGTTGTTGTACAATTTGTCCTGAGTATGCTGATACCCTATATATGCAGGTAAACCACTGTTTGGGTGCCTGGCAGAGCTCGGAAGGGAAGGAGCGCCGTTTGGCTATTTCAATGCAAAATGGCTGCAATTGAGATTGGATGCCATGTCGCGTTTGGAGAGCCTCTGATGTGCCTAAACAGTGGAAACCCCACAAGTGACACCATTTTGGAAACTAGACCCCCTATGGAACTTATCTAGATGTGTGGTGAGCACTTTGAACCCCCAAGTCCTTCACAGACGTTTATAACGTAGAGCAGTAAAATAAAAAATCATATTTTTTCCACAAAAATTATCTTTTCGCCCCCATTTTTTTATTTTCTCAATGGTAACAGGAGAAATTGGACACCAAAAGTTGTTGTGCAATTTGTCCTGAGGACGCTAATACCCTATATGTGGGGGTAAACCACTGTTTGGGCGCATGGCAGAGCTCAGAAGGGAAGGAGTGCCAGATTTTATTGTTATGGTTTGCAGGTACCATGACCCACTGTGAGAGCCCATGAGGTGCCAAAACAGCAGAACCCCCCATAAGTGAATCCATTTTACGAACTACACCTCTCAATGAATTCATCTAGAGGTGCAGTGATCATATTTACACCATAGGTGTGCCACAGAATTTTATACCATTAGCCAGTAAGGACAAAATAACTACATTTTTACCACCAAAATTTTGTTTTAGCCAAAGATTTTACATTTTCACAAAAGAAGTGGGTAAAAATGGCAATACCCCATATGTGGCTGTACAGTACTACTTAGCCATGCGGAGAGACTCGGGAGGAATGGAGTGCTATTTGCCTATTCAAGTGAATGGGTCTGTGCACATGTCAGTGTGCTTCCACAGACCGTGTGTCCATGGGCAAAACACGCTGACATGTCCGTTTTTTAATGTCAGCATGGGCCATAAAACGCCCCACACACGTGCATACACATAACACACATTGATGTCATCCATGTGACACGCATCGACGCCGGGGAAGAAGCGTTACAGTAAGCACTGTTCCCCGGCGCCGGGTGCTGAACACGGCTCTCATCATTCTCCCCTGCTCTGCTGGCTATCAGCGCGAGCCCGGAAGAATGATGAGAGCCGTGTTCAGCACCCGGTGCTGGGGAACAGTGCTTACTGTAACGCTTCTTCCCTGGCGCCCGTCCTTGTGATACTGATTCAGCACACGCATGCTACACGTGTGCCGCAAGTATTATACACACGGACACTGACATCTCCGGTACCGGAAATATCAGGACGTGTGAAAGAGGCGTTATAGCGGGTTTTTATGTTTGGCAGTTGTTACACGCTAAAAGACACTTTTTATTGCAAAAATTAGATTTTGCATCACCATATTTTGAGAGCTATAATTTTTCCATATTTTGGCCCACAGAGTCATGTGAGGTCTTGTTTTTTGTGGGACGAGTTGACGTTTTTATTGGTACCCTTTTTAGGCACATGACATTTTTTGATTGCTTTTTCTTCTGATTTTTGTGAGGCAGAATGAACAAAAACCAGAAATTCATGAATTTCTTTTGTTGGTTCGTTTACACCGTTCTGGTTGTGGTAAAATTGATAAAGCAGTTTTATTCATGGATCAGTACGATTACAGCGATACCTCATTTATATCTTTTTTACCTCATTTATATCTTTTTTATGTTTTGGCGCTTTTATACAA
>VIAB01002877.1:21804-31875 GCA_009801035.1 Oophaga pumilio | reverse complement strand
GCACTTGCCCGGGTGTGCCGGGTGCTGACGCCGGCCCTGGGCTAGACCTCAAAAGAGCAGTGCATGCAAGAAGACAGAACTGGAAAAATTCCCAAGGAAGACTAAATGAAAGTCCCTCAAGCAAGAGTTGCAAGTCTCTTGGTTAGCTAAATAAAGTATTTACAAGTTGTGATACTTGCAAAAGAGGATGTTACTAGGTACTAAGCTGGGCTGTGGAGTCAGAGTTGGTTTCCATTTTGGTGGATTTGGAGTCAGCATAAAATGGACTGACTCAGACTCCTAAAATATATAATAAATTGTGTAAAGTACTTCAATGGAGGATGCGATCTAAATTTTTTCAGAAGAATTTAGGAAAGTTGAGAAATGTCCTATAAATGTCTGTTCTGTTCCTGATCTAAGGATCTGGACTTTTAGTTGAGATGAATATGTGCTGCACTTTATGCACATGCTCAGTAGAGAGGCAGTGCTGAGGAGTCAGTCGAGACAGGATAATTGATGAGTCAGAGATTTGACTTGCTGACTCCACTGCCCTGGACTATTAACCATGTAGGGTGCCCAAACTTTTGCTTCTGCCCATTTTCCTTTTTGTAATTTTTAAAGTGTAAAAGATGAAAAAAAATATTTACATTTTACTTATAATACCAAGGAGATGTGTCATCTTTAACTTTAGGACTTTTAGAGATCATTTCATTTTCAATTTGCTTAACTGTTCACAATAACATTAATTTTGACCAGGGGTGCCCAAACAGTTACATGCCACTGTACCTGCATCAGAGCACTACTGCATATAATATTTTACACACTATGATACATACAGCTCTGGCAAAAATTAAGAGACCACTGCAAAAATTTCAGTTTGACTTATTTTTCTTTTTATAGGTATATTTTTGAGTAAAATGTAAATTGTTCTTTTATTCTATAAACTACTGACAACATGTCTCTGAATTTCCAAGCAATAGATTTTTAATTTTTTTTCTAAAAGTGAGAAATGGTCAAAATTAAATAAAATAACCAGTGCTTTCAGATCTCAAATAATTCAAAGAAAACAAGTTCATAATCATTTAAAACCAACAATATTATTTTTTTTAACTCAGGAAGAGTTCTGAAATCAATATTTTGTGGAATAACCATGATTTTTAATCACAGCTTTCATGTGTCTTGGCATGCTTTCCACCAGTCTTTCACACTGCTTTTGGGTGACCTTATGCCACTACTGTTACAAAATTGTAAGCAGTTCTTTGTTTGATGGCTTGTGACTATCCATCTTCCTCTTGATTACATTCCAGAGGTTTTCAATGGGGTTCAGGTCTGGAGATTGGGCTGCCCATGACAGGGATTTGATGTGGTGTTCTCTTAATTTTTGCCAGAGCTGTATAGATTTTTTTTAAAATACACCACTATACGCTCCATTTATATATTATATTCCTTTAGTATATCTATATGTTTATTTCTATATGGATCTTTCCCTTTTGTATATACAGTCTGCTTGTTCGATATCTATTAAAACACATCTCTATTAATTCGGCATTGAGGATGAAATTCCCACACTTACAGCCATGGCTCCAATCAATTTGATTATTAATAGTTGTCTGAGGGATGTTTTGCCATGCTGAATGCAGTTGGATATGCAAATCATCAAAATCGGCTGCTGGTAGTACACTTTACAATTGTCAGCCAATGAAGTCTCAGATGTCCTATGAAGAACATGTAGTCTGGTGTTGCAGTGTTGAAAAACTGCCCCTGGGATACTTTGGAGGAAAGGTGATATCACTGGTTCCAAGACTGATCCATTCTGTACTGCAAGTGAAACTAGACATCACATACGAAGCCTAAGTCATCAAACAGTGTCTGCATTAATTAGAATACACGACAATAGGCTACAAGTCGGACGTTGAGCTATAGGCGTTCTAGTGACCTTGTTGTGTCCCATGAATGGGAACAATTTGTTATGTATTTCTATGTTATGCATTGCATTCTGTTGTTGCTAGGGAGAAGCTTTGCTCTTTGAAGTTTGTCCCTTCTTCCCTTCTGTAGTTGATGATGTTAGCCCTTGCTCCTCCCTTCTTTCTCACTATCAGTTTGCTGTAGCCATCTTTGGATGCACACGTATACTCCTCTGTTTGGGATTACTCTTTCCACCTGCTGCATTATTCTTAATACAAGATTTCAGAGAATATCAACGCTGTTTCTTCTGGACTCTTATTACAAGTCAGTGCTGGCTGAGTTGGCACTATCTGAGGACGCCTGGCATGTGAGTACAACAATCATACAGTTATCTAAGGGATTGATGGCTAAGGATTTAGAGACTCATACTGCCTTGAAGAGTCAGAATAGTGAAAAGAGTGGCCTGCCACCAAGAACAGTACAATTCAGAGAAAGGAACATCTATAAAGCTAATTGTGAAGACACAGCAACTTACATAGAGTTTGCAATCACTGCCTGCTGCTTATAAATAGCAACATTCTATGTGAGCTCCTCTGCAGCTAGGAGCAGAACAGCGCCCATCTTTGCATTCCTGTTTACAATGGCAAATATAGAAAGGATCTCTAATTCTCTGCCTGATTTACAACAGCAAGAAAAAGACACAGGATCTCATACAGCCTTCAGTGAAAGATCCAAGCGCTTGAATAAACCTACATGGAAGATCAAAGACAATCTAGAAACCGCCAAATGTGAATTACTTTCCAGTGTATCGTCCCTATGTCAAAGAGTGCAGAATCAAGTGACTGTCTAATCTATGCCTGGTGCTCATGAGTTACCACCAGAGGGAGCCCTGGAACGATTGTACTCAGCATACCAGTCTTTCAAGGACACTTGTGAGAAATATACCTCCATCTTGGTGAGACTAAACAGTATCAGTATTGAGTGAGATCGATACAGAAGACCCCCTTTAAGCGCACAAGAGACTATGTACTAAGCCAAAACAACGAACTACTGACCACCACTAACGTTCCTGTCAGTCCCGACACTTCTCCAAGGCACCAAGATGCTGATCCGCCTGCAGCTCCCAGTTTTCAAGTTCAGTCCAAAGCACAACTAGTGTCCAAACCTGAATCTCCTTCACTCTTCAACACGCAGCCAAACACTGCACCTCAGCAAACTCCATATGCTGACGTCTACATGCAACCTAACATGACAGCAAGTCACTATACCTTTGACAACCGCATGGCTCCAGCATCACATATGACAGAGACTGCTTACACCAAACCGGTTGCTGGGTTAAACGCTTATGCCACTCTATACCTTCCCACGTTTCTGAACCAAGAAACTACAACCAAAGTAAACCGCACTACTCAGCAAGCAAGTGTGCTCCCAAAATCAGAAACAGACATATCCGACTTTGCGAGGTACATGATTCGACGAGAACTCACCAACACCGGTTTCACAAGGTTCGACGACCAACCCGAAAACTACAGAGGGTAGAAGTGTGCCTTTAAAATCGCAATTAGTGACCTTGGCATTACTGCTACTGAGGAGCTGGACCTGCTGATCAGGTGGCTGGGACCACAATCCACAGAGCGAATCAAGAGACTCAGATCCATTTACATCAGCGATCCAGTGGCTGGTCTCACGACCGCATGGGGCAGACTAGAGAAAGATTTCGGCTATCCTGAAGCTATAGAAGATGCACTGCTCAAACAATTACAGGAGTTTCCTAAAATATCCGGCAAGGACGCTTCAAAATTCCAGGAACTCAGCGACCTGCTATTCGAACTCCAGCTGGCCAAGACAGACACACATCTACTTGGCCTCAACTACCTGGACACCGCACGTGGGGTGAAACCCATAGTCACCAAGCTGCCATATAACGTGCAAGAAAGGTGGACCACGCTAGGGACAAGTTACAAAAAGGAACACCAGGTGTCCATTCCTCTGTTCTCCTACTTCCTATTTCATCGAAGACATTGCAGAGCGTAAGGTTGACCCAAGCTTCACCTGTGGAGAACCCACCTGCACAGCTTCATCTGCTCCCAAATTTGAGAGCTCTCGTCAAATTGACAGAAAACATAGAAGTCCAGTATCGGTAAAAAAGACTGACGTTCTTCCCACACCAGCATCAGTGTAACAATTTTGAGAGAAGAGCGCCCTAGAGTGGACCCTCTGGGCCATGGTACCGAACCTCCCCTGGGTGAGCCAGACCTAGTGGGTCCTACCCCTATACAAGGACCGTCAGGGGCAAGCCCGGGGGACTCAAATACCATGACAGCTGGTACCAAGAGGGTGGCTCATAGAGGCTAGGCAAGGAAGGACCAAGGAAGCAAAAAGCAGAACGGAAACAGGGACTAGGTGCGGGAGAGTCAGGGAACCCGAACAGTGTGGGAAGGATCCTAAGGCTAGTGGGAGAAGCTGGACAGGAGAAGCAGGATCCAGGGACCTCTGGAGGACACAGGCAGCAGACAGTACTGGGGAGAAAACAAAGGCAAGGCAGGATAAGGCAAGTACAAGACTGGTGCACAACTAGACACATGACAGTCCTGAGTGTCAATGAGAAACTAACACAATAATCAGGCACCTCCCAAAGAGTAAGCTGTCTGATATACCAAGCACGTCACAGCTATTGGCTGAGCAGTGCTACCAAGTTAGGACACGTCAGCTGCATAAAACAGTGTAGCTGAGCGCGGCCGCGTCCTAAGACGGCTAGAGGACGCGCGTGAGCACTGGGATCCAGGAGCTGAAGGCGCAACAGGAAGAGCCCGAGAGACGCGCTGAAGCCCCCGACCAGCAACTCGTCGGGACGCCAGAGAGGGTAAAGCAGGATGAGAGGCGCCGGACCGGGTGACTGCAGATGATGCAACAGCAGCACGCTGGAACACCGGAGCTGGTAAGGCAGAGTGAGAGACGCCGGACCGAGGGGCAGTAGAGAATGTAACATTACCCCTCCTTAAACCCCCTCTTCCTAAGGCCTGAAAGAAACTTCCCCAGAATATGGGGTGCATTAATGTTTTCCCGAGGCTCCCAAGATCTCTCCTCAGGACCAAAACCCCTCCAGTCAATCAAGAAGAAAGTTCTCCCTCTAACTTTCTTCATGGCAAGCACATCCCTCACCTCAAAGACATTCTTGGTGCAGACAGGTTGAGAAGTAGTACTGTACAGGGAAAAGAATGAAAATGATTAAGTACCACGGGTTTAAGGAGAGACACATGAAAGGAATTGGGGATGCGGGGCAAGGCAGGCAACTTCAATTTATAGACAATGTCATTGATTCGTCTTGAGACCTCGAAGGGGCCAATGTATTGTGGACCCAACTTGTAAGAAGGAATCTTTAATCTAATGTATTTGGATGAGAGCCAAACTTTATCGCTGCGGAGATGAGGTGAGTCCAAGCGCTTCTTATCCGCAAGTCTCTTCCTCCTACCAAAAGCTTTTTCAAGAGCAGTTTTTTTCAGTTTTGGTCTCCTCCCATAGTTTAGAAAACTCCAAGGACAGAGAGTCGGCTGCTGGAACACCCGAGACTGGGGAGACTGGAAGAGGCATGCCAGGATGTTGCCCGAAGACAATGAGGAAGGGGGACTTGGTGGAAGATTCACTGGAATGATTATTGTATGCAAATTCCGCCCAAGGAAGAAGGCTGACCCAGTCATTTTGATGAGCGTTAGAAAAATGTCGAAAGTAGGCAGTTAGGACCTGGTTAATTCGCTCCACTTGATCGTTGGTCTGGGATGATATACAGAGGAGAAGTCCAAGGTCACGTCCATGAGCTTGCAGAGAGCTCTCCAGAACCGGGAGGTGAACTGAACTCCCCTGTCAGACACAATGCGTTGAGGGAATCCATGGAGTCTGAAGATGTGATTAATGAAAATCTTCGCCAACCCAGGAGCGGAAGGCAACCCCGGCAAAGGAACAAAGTGGGCCAATTTCAAGAAGCCGTCCACAAAGACCAAAATAACCGTGCAATCAGAAGAATGCGGTAGATCGGTAATAAAGTCCATAGCTATATGTTGCCAGGGAGCTGAAGGAACCGGCAGAGGAAGCAGAGATCCAGAAGATAATTGCCCTGGGACCTTATTCTTAGCGCAGGATAGACAAGAAGCAACAAAATCTTTAATATCTTGACGAAGGGAGGGCCACCAGTAGTGACGGGAAACAAGAGAGAGTGTCTTTTTTAGCCCAGCATGACCGGCAACTTTGGACGAATGTCCCCAAAGCAATAGTTTACCTCTGTCTTCTTCTACCACGAATGTCTTACCCGGTGATAGCATAGCTAGGCTTAGGGGAGCCACAGTGATCATATTGGAAGGGTCGATAATGTACGATGGTTCCTCCTCCATATCGGAGGGCTGGAAGGATCTCGACAGAACATCAGCTTTGACATTCTTATTGCCTGGCAGGAAGTGAAGTTCAAAGTCAAAACGGGCAAAGAACAGAGACCACCTGGCCTGTCGGGAATTAAGTCTTTGTGCGGACTGGAGATGTAGGTAACGCCACTCCTCCAAGGCCAACTTAATGGCCAACAACTCACGGTCCCCAATAGAATAATTGCGTTCAGATGTAGAAAATGCCTTGGAGAAGAAACCGCAGGTGACAATCTAGCCTGAAGAATACTTCTGGAAGAGCACTACACCGGCTCTGATGGAGGAGGCGTCCACCTCGAGAATGAACTGTCTATTAACCTCAGGATGATGGAGCACAGGGGCTGCTGCAAATGATTGCTTCAGGATCAGAAAGGCATTCTGGGCCTCCGGAGACCAGACATTAGGATTAGCTCCCTTACGGATGAGAGACGAGATTGGCATGGTTAAAGAGAAAAAGTGAGGAATGAACTGTCTGTAATAGTTTGCAAAACCCAGGAACCATTGGATAGCCCTAATCCCAAAAGGTTGCAGCCAGTTGAGAATGGCAGACACTTTCTCTGGTTCCATTCTTAAACCAGAGTAGGAGATAATATACCCCAAAAAGGGTAAGGAAGTTTGTTCGAAAATACACTTCACGATCTTGGCATACAGATGGTTGTCTGTCAAACGCTGCAATACTTGACGGACATTCCTTCTATGGGACAGTAAATCTGGAGAGTAGATGAGTATATTGTCCAGGTACACCACAATGCAGGAATATAAGAGATCCCGGAAAATGTCATTGACAAACTCCTGAAATACCTCAGGAGCATAGCAGAGGCCGAAGGGCATGACCAAATACTCATAATGTCCATCCAGCATATTGAAGAGGGTCTTCCACTCATCCTTGGAGCGAATACGGATCAGATTGTAAGCACCACGAAGATCTAGATTAGTGAAGATCTGGGCCCCTCTTAAACGGTCAAAGAGCTCCGGGATAAGCGGCAGCGGATACTTGTTCTTGACAGTGATAAGGTTCAGGTCTCTATAATCTATACAGGGACGAAGGGAGCCGTCCTTCTTTTAGACAAAGAAGAATCCTGCGCCTGCAGGGGAGGAAGACTTCCAAATCAATCCTTTGGCCAAATTCTCCGAAATATATTCAGACATAGCCTGAGTCTCGGCGGGGGATAGAGGATAGATTCTTCCTCTGGGGGGGTATAGAACCAGGAATCAGCTCAATTGGGCAGTCATATGGCCGATGCGGTGGAAGGCTCTCCACCTCCTTTTTATTAAAAACATCCGCTAAAGACCAATAGGCAGATGGTAGCCCAGCGGGAGCAGAAGAAGGCAGTAGAGAACCTGCCGTTCGGACAGACAGCAGACACCGCTCATGGCAGAACTGTCCCCATCAAAGTACGTCACCCGAGCACCAATCGAGGATAGGTTCATGCTTCCTTAGCCAAGGAAGACCGAGAATGAGTGCGTGTGAGAGATTGGGCAGGACATAAAAGGCTAACCAATCCCGGTGCAGGGCTCAAACCTGCATCTCTCTCTTCTGTAACCATAGTGATGCTCTGCCGCTAGGGTCTACCATCCACCAATGCAATCAGATGTGGATTTTCCAAATATATGATAGGAATCCGATTGGATACCTGTTAACCTCTTCAATACTCATGGTTTCCTGCTGCGCCTGAGCCCACATAAGCCACTTCAGAGTAGCGTCTCTGACAAAGGATCACTTTGACGGACAAGGTGAGGGAAAGAGAGGAATCTTTGACACCTAGGGAGGCCTCTTTTACCTGTCCTAGGTGGAGGAGTTTCCTGGTCTCTCAGGGCAATAACAGAGCAGATATGATGCACTTCCACAATAAAAGCACAAGCCCTGTGCGAGTCTCTCTCTCCGGCGCTGTTCTGCCATCTTGAGCCGATCTACTTGCATCGGTTCAGGCGCTGTAACCGAGTTAGATGCAGTATGTTGTGGGCTTAGCGGCCTGTGAGAAGAGGAAGGTCGAATGGATCTCCTCTCCAGGACTGATTCGCGAGAGCGCTCCTGAAAACGCAGGTCAATGCACATGGCAAGAGAGATTAGATCTTCTAGAGAGGTAGGAGTATACCGACCTGTGAGTTCGTCTTTAATTCTGCCAGTCGGACCACGCCAGAAGGCTCCAACCAGTGCGTTGTTCCATCCCAACATAGAGGACAAAGTACCAAAGTGAATAGCATATTGGCCGACCATGAGCCCACCCTGGTGGAGGTTGAAGAGAGACTCAGTCGTGGAGGCCACCCGCCCTGGTTCTTCAAAAACCCTGCGAAAGGTCTCCAGAAAGGTCAGCAGCTGGGATAAAATAGGATCATCATGCTTCCAAAGTGAATTAACCCAAGCCAAAGCCTCCCCCTCCAAGTGGGAGATCAAAAAAGCCACTTTAGCACGGTTGGTGAGATATTGCTGGGGTAAGAGTTCAAAGTAAAGGCGACACTGGTTCAAAATGCCTTTACAAAGCTTGGGATCACCGTTATATCTAGGGGGCTTTCCTAGGCAAGGTGGAGGATTTGGTATTACTGGATAAGGCCTGGGCTGAGGCTGTAGCAGCGGACTGAAGTCCACCGAGGCCATATAACTCAGCATGCGAGACTGCGTGTCACCTTGCTGGGTAAGTTTCTGCTGAAGACTCGCAAGCTGCGTAGAATTTACCGGATCAGGGGCCTGCAGCGAAGTCAGTCAAGATTCCATAGACTGCATGAAGGTCATAATGAGGTTTTGATTCTCGCGTAGATAAGCCAACTCCTTTTGAGTGGAAAATGAAGTACCGGCGTGGTCCATGGCCTGATTATGCTGTAATGATTTTGAGAGAAGAGCGCCCCAGAATGGACCCTCTGGGCCGTGGTACCGAACCTCCCCTGGGTGAGTAAAACCTAGTGGGACCGACCCCTATACAGGGACCGTCAGGGGCAAGCCTAGGGGACTCAAATACCATGACAGCTGGTACCGAGAGGGTGGCTCGTAGGGGTTAGGGGAGGAAGGACCAAGGAAGCAAAAAGCAGAATGGAAACAGGGACTAGGTGCGGGAGAGTCAGGGAACCTGAACAGTGTGGGAAGGATCCTAAGGCTAGTGGGAGAAGCTGGACAGGAGAAGCAGGATCCAGGGACCTCCACAGGACACAGGCAGCAGACAGTACTGGGGAGAAAACAAAGGCAAGGCAGGATTAAGCAAGTACAAGACTGGTGCACAACTAGACACGTGAAAGACCTGAGTGTCAGTGAGAAATGAACACAATAATCAGGCACCTCACAAAGAGGTAGCTGTCTGATATACCAAGCACATCACAGCTATTAGCTGAGCAGTGCTACCAAGTTAGGACACGTCAGCTAAATAAAACGGAGCTGAGCGCGGCCGCATCCTAAGATGGCTAGAGGACTCGCGTGAGCACTGGGATCCAGGAGCCGACGGCGCAACAGGAAGAGCGCAAGAGACTCAGCAAAGCCCCCGACCTGCAACTCGTCGGAACGCCAGAGTGGGTAAAGCATGGTGAGAGGCGCTGAACCGGGGGACTGCAGAGGGCGCAACAGCAGCACGCCGGGACACCGGAGCTGGTAAGGCAGAGTGAGAGGCGCTGGACCCAGGGGCAGTAGAGGACCTACCAATCGGTACCTGACAAGGGTGACAAGGGTGAAAGAGTTGAGAATCCAAACCGTCAGAGGCCCATCCACAAAAAGCCACATCGGCTGAAGAAATGTATCGGCTTCAGGAAACAACCGCTCCAAGAATGCAAGGAGCTTCTAAAGAAGTTTGGAGTA